>JAULAV010004128.1:0-26112 GCA_030789695.1 Scilla litardierei | reverse complement strand
TATCGATCTTACGCCAACTGTAGCTTCTCTCTGATGGTCCGAACTACTTCCACTGCTTCCACAATCAGATCCGGACCGATGAGCTCTCGATCGCCAACGTCATCCCAGCTCAAGGGGGAACGACACTTCCTGCCATATAGCGCTGCAAAAGGTGCCATACCGATGCTGGCCTGATAGCTGTTGTTGTAGGCAAACTCCACGAGTTGTAGATGGTCCTCCCAAGATCCCTTGAAGTCCAGCATACACGCACGCAACATGTCCTCCATGAACTGAATGGTGTGTTCTGACTGGCCATCGGTCTGAGGATGATAAGCTATACTGAAGCTTAATCGGGTCCCCAGACACTCCTGCAAGCTCTTCCAAAAATGAGACGTGAATAGAGTGTCTCTGTCTGAAAAAATGCTGACAGGGACACCATGCAGCTTCACGATCTCCTCCATGTACTTCTTGGCAAGCACCTCGGTCGACTGGCCCACTCTGAAAGGGACGAAGTGTGCTGACTTGGTCAATCGATCAACGATCACCCAGACAGCATCGTTGTGCTTCGTGCTCCTGGGCAGTCCCGTCACAAAGTCCATCGTGATGTGTTGCCACTTCCACTCTGGAATGGGCAAAGGCAGTAACAAACCGACAGACCGGTGATGTTCATCCTTCACCTGCTGGCACACTATACACTTTGCCACACTGCGTACGACGCTTCTCTTCATCCCATGCCACTAGTAGTGTAGTCGCAAGTCCTGGTACATCTTGGTACCACCTGGATGAATGGAATATGGAGAGCTATGGGCTTTCTCCAATAAAGCTTCTTTGACGTCTCCAGATGGTACGAGATGCGGTTACCGAATCTCAAAGATCTGTCCTCATGGATCTTGAATTCCGGCCTCTGGCCTGCTAACACCATGTCTCTGATCTTCTGCAGCTTCTCGTCTCCGGCTTGGGCAGCCTTGATCTTGTCCACCAGGTCAGACTGGATCTGAACGTTGAGTAACGAAGACGTCACTCCAGGCAGTATGACATTCATATCCATGGCTCGGATCTCGTGTCGAAACCTCCATTGTGATGTGAGAGTCATCACTGCAGGGAGACGACTCAGAGCATCCGGTACGACGTTGACCTTCCCAGGATGGTACTGAAGGTCAATATCATAGTCCGTCATCAGCTCGATCCATCGTCGTTGGCGCAATGTTGAGCTCCTTCTGGGTGAACAGGTATTTTAGACTCTTGTGATCCGAGAATATCTTCACGTGTTCGCCCAGCAGGAAGTGCCTCCAAATCTTCAGAGCAAATATAACTGCCGCCAACTCAAGGTCATGAGTGTGGTAGTTCTTCTCATGGATCTTCAGTTGCTTGGGTGCATAAGCGACGACTCAGCCATGCTGATGCAGCACGCACCCAAGTCCTTTGCCAGAAGCATCACAAAATACTTCGAACCCTCCGGTTCTGTCTGGGATGACCAGAATCAGGGCAGAAGTCAGTCTTCTCTTCAGCTACTGGAATGCATCCTCACAAGCCTTCGACCAGACGAACACCACGTCATTTCTCGTCAATCGCGTCATGGATCCTGCGATCTTCGAGAAGTCTTGGATGAATCGTCTGTAGTAGCCAGCCAGTCCCAGGAAACTTCGAATCTCAGTCACAGTCTTTGGGGCTGGCCAGTTCTGAACAACAGCTACCTTCTCAGGGTCGACGGATATCCCTTCTTCGGATATGATGTGGCCCAGGAATGCCACCTTGTCGAGCCAAAGCTCACACTTACTGTACTTGGCATACAGTTGGTGTTATCTCAACGTCTCCAAGACCTTCCTCAGGTGAACTCTGTGCTCCTCGACCTCCTTCGAATAAATGAGGATGTCGTCGATGTAGATGACTACGAACTTGTCCAGATGGTTGTACAGAACCTGGTTCATGAGACTCATGAATACAGCAGGTGCATTAGTCACACCAAATGGCATCACTAAGAAGTCGTAGTGTCCATATCTGGTCCGGAAAGCAGTCTTGTGGACATCCTCCTTCTTCACCTTCACTTGATGATATCTGGTCTTCAGGTCCAGCTTCAAATACACGCTCGATCCTCTAAGTTGGTCGAAAAGGTCGTCAATGCGGGGCAGAGGATACTTGTTCTTGACCGTCATCTTGTTCAGCTCTCTGTAGTCGATGCACATGCGTTGAGATCCGTCCTTCTTTTTCACGAGCAGCACTGGGGCACCCATGCGGATACACTGGGTTGTATCCATCCCTTCTGGATGAGGTCGTCCAGCTGAGCTCGAATCTCTTCAAGCTCAGGTGGTTCCATACGATAGGGTCCCTTGGATATCAGTTGTGCACCTGGCATAAGATCAATGGTAAATTCGAGGCCGCGATCCGGAGGCAAACCTGAGAGGTCATCCGGAAATACGTCCAGGAATTCGTGCACTATCTCAGGCTTCTCTGGCTCTTCTTCTGATGTAGTCGCCATTGCTTCTGAAAGTCTGGCTCGATACTTCACTGGTCCTTCCGATCGGCTTCCGCTGAGGAATTCGAACTTAGTATGGTTGGGTGTTTCGAATTCTACCCTCCTTTGACGACAGTCAATGGTGGCATGAAATGTCCCTAACCAATCCATTCCCAGGACAGCATCGTAGCTCGGCATCTCTATCACCATGAAGTCAGCGAAAAGGTCTCGTCCACAAATCACTACGGAGCAGTGAAGGCATCCGCTGGTTACCAGTAGGGAAACGCCAGCGGTCTCGACCTTCCAACGGGAAGTCAGAGGTTCAACAGAGATGGCATGTGTTTGGACGAAACGACTTGTCAAGAAGCTATGTGTAGCTCCCGAGTCGAATAATGTGAGGGCAGGTTTACCAGCCACTAAAACGGTACCTACGGTTATGAGAATCATGTCTAAGCTTATGATTTCTAAGTAATAGTGTATGTAGCTTAGTAAGATATCTCGTACCTGTGATAACTTGGTCCGTAGCCTCGGCCTCTTCTACCGTCATTGTATAAGATTGACGCTTCGGGGGTGGCGCCTGTCGTCGAGTCTGCTGGTACACTTGCTGCTGAGGAGTGAGTGGTTGACGTTGCTGATCAGATGGTGGTGGTCGCTGCGGTGCATTCTTGGCAGGGGCATTGGCTGGAGCAGGGTTGGAAGATTGAGACTTCCTCTCAGGACAATCTCTTACAGTGTGGTCCTTCGACCCATAGATCAGGCAAAGGTTGAGAAAGGACCGACATTCTGAACGAAAGTGCCCTGGCTTTCTGTAATGATGACACACTTGTCGCGGTGGTGGGGCCTGCCTCTTGAACTGCGTCTGCTGGGTGGGCCGATACATCTGGTTGGGCGGAGGTCGTCGGCTAGGTCCAGCAGCAGTGGTTGAAGGTGGTGGCCTTCTGGAAGGGGCAACCATCTCACGCCTTTCTTCTCTCTCAATGAACTCGTGTTCATGAGCAGTAGCCAGGACCTCGGTGTGAGTGCACAGTTGACGTCTGACTAAATTCCGTCGGATCTCTATGTTGAGCCCTTGCTTGAAGCGTCGAGCTCGGGCCAGGGGAGTGGCAACCATTTTCGGAGCAAAACAGCTCAGCATGGTGAATTGGGCATCATACTGCTCCACAGACATGGAACCTTGCCTTAATCTGACAAACTGTGCTTGAAGTTCCATCTGAGCTTCGGAGGAGAAATATTGGGTATGGAAATGTACAGTGAATGTCGCCCAGTCGATTGGTCGTTGAAGACGGTCTTTAGCGGAGTTCCACCAGACTCTGGCTCCCTCCGTCAGTTGGGACCTGGCAGTGTCCACCCAAGCATACTTTCCGATCTGAGCGGCTCTCAAGTTCTCTTCGGTATTTTCCAGCCATTCTTCGGCCTTCATCGGCCCATCCACACCATTCCAGGTCTTTAGGTGGAGTGAGCGGAATTGTTGTATGCCTCATACAGGATTATATTCTCCCTTGATAGCTTGGACCATCTCTCGCAATGCGAGATCAGAGATCTGATGCACCGTGGGAGCTGGTCCGTTGTTGGTCTGGTTGATGGCTCCAGACTGGTCAGCTCCATTGGGCCTCTCCGAGGTGTTCTCGTCCATCTTTCGAGTGTCAAACCTGCATTCATAGAAAAATGTCAGCTTAGTCGAGTATCGTATACGGTACATCCTGGTTTTACTATACTGTTCACGAGGTATTTTGCACGGACCTGCATGGGCCACCAAACTTGTAACGACCCGCTCTCGGGGGCCCGTTACTTATTTGATTTATTTGCAGGTCTTGCAGTTTAACAGTGAAATCAGCATAGCCACAACTCAGAGATGTAACAAACACTCAACCAGCGTACAGACATTATTACAGTCCAATTAAAGTACAAACAAGCAGCAGCACTCTCACAAACAAATACCTAAAAAGGAAAAGTACGGAAAGGAAATACGGAAGGGAAATACAGAGTACAACACATACACCAACAGAAAAGCAGCTAAAACTCTGTAGCCTCTGGGTCAAATGCAGGCTCCTCGAACTCTGGTGCAATCTCCTAGATCAGGTCATCATCTGCCGGTGCCATAAATGGAACCGAAGGTAAGTCACAACAATTCTAAATAGAGAAAAAGAGTACTGTACAAGTATGACAAAGGTAACTACGTACAAGCAGACCAAAGTGAAAGTAAAGTACGATGTCTGTACAAGTGTAGAAAGTAAAATGCAGTGTCTGTACAAGTGTAGAAAGTAAAGTGCATGTCTGGTAAAGAGGTGACCGTGCAAGCTATACTAGAACTACATGACTCAAGTAGGAGAGTACAATATGTAACCGTGGAGTTCATCTCTTGCCCGGGTGCGCTTACCCAGACGAATGCCGAAACCCAGGCAGCAGTACATGTATTTTGCCAAAACTCAGGCAGCAGGACGGGATGCCGAAACTCAGGCGACAGGACAGAAAGATGGAACTCAAGTGCATGGGGTGCTCCGGAGGGGACGGCGAAGCACGTGAGGTGCTTGGGGTGCTCCGGGCGGCGACGAGCGGCGACTGTGGCACGTGAAGCGGAGGAGGAGGTGGCGACTACGTCGGAGAGGCGACGGCGGCCTCGAAGCGGCGACGAGCGGAGGGGGTTTGCACTGGAGCGGGGAGCTTGCCGAGCTCGGGGCGTGGGGGCGCTGCTCTGCGTCGGAGGACGGTGGGGCGACGGGGCGCGGCCGTCAGCGGGAGGGTGGCGGCGGTGGTCGACCGCCGGAGGGGGTGCGTGGGTGAGAGCGGGCGATAGATAGAGGGAGATCGATCGGCGGTTCGCCTGGGTTCGAACGCAAAAGAAAGAGAGAGGGTTACTGTGTGTGGGTATAATACAAAGGAGGGGGGTTTAAATAGGATTAGCTAAATGCCAATCTTGTAATTATGAGGGAACAATAATCTTAAAGGGGTGGGTGAGATCCAACATCTTGAATATCACCAGTTAAGGGGAGGCTGGTTAAGGGTGTTGGTTGGGGGTTTAAGGTGAAAGTAATTAGGTAAAAGTAGTTTAGTAATTGTAGAAAAGTAATTAGTGATTGTGATTAGTGAAAACCGGAGGAATACAAGCCCGTTTTCACATACAACTCCGAAAAATTACGAAAACATACCCACGGGATCGTATCGTCGCGAGGATCGCGAATACAAGATCTATTTTGGGATTTGAGCTACAGAGATACTAGTTTTAGGCTAAAACGTTTAGAAAGCGGGTTTGCGGGCTCTAGTTTGATTTGATATCGGAAAATTATGAAATTAATGTGGGGAGCCCTAAATGATCATAGGATGCTACTGTAGGAGTTTGAAAACATTTTGAAAACGTTTGAATAGAAAATTAATTCGTTAAGTCAAAACAGTAGTTATTGAAAATGAGTTTTTATCAGAATTGTTTTGGGTATTCGAGGAAATATGAAATTACTTAAATACATTATAATTAGTCTAGTGCTTCAAAATATTTTTATAAGAAAATTTTGAAATCAGTTCTATTATAAAACTTTTGACTACATTTATAAAGTAATTTTTTAAAATACGTAAAAATACGTAACTTGATGTGTTAAAAAATACTGGTCGTTACAATCGAAGTAGTATAGATCCCTCTTGGGGTGGTCAGATCCACCCCAAGTCGGCATAAATCCTGGCTAAGGTTCTGGCTTTCCTTAGGGTGTTACCTAAATTGTTTAGCTATATGTTTTTCCGCTGTGTTTTATCCCTCTGTTGTCTGTCCGACTTAGGACGGGAATTGATCTGTGCCCTAAGGGTCCGCCAAAACCCATCAGTGGTATCGGAGCCGCGTCTGCATGATGATCCAGGACTGCGACAATTTTAAAATTATTGATTGCTTTCTAAATGCATTTAAAATGTTTTTAACTTTATGGGATAATTTAAAAAATGGTTTTAGATGTTTTAAAATTTTATGTGATAAAATTTTGTGCAAGCAAATGTGTATTTGATCATTTTTTAATATATGTTCATGTAATAAAATTATGAGATATTTTGAACATGAAGCTTAATTTTATTAGATAAAATTTTATGTTTTTAAAATTATGTTGCATGTTATAAAATAATTACGTTATAATTATTGTTTATTACTGACACTTAATTTCATATGATTTAATTAAGATGTTAGTGTTAATGGCTATCTTATTCTTGTCCCTTATTTGATAACACAAGAAAACCCCTATAGGTTAGCCATTAAGAATCCTTAAGATTTTTAAGAAAATTTTTAATGACATGCTATGTTTTAATAATCATTACAATTTTTTTAAAAACATAATTCCTGATTAGGGTAGTCCTCTTTAACAATGATTATTATTTTAATCGTTTCAATATTAATTCTCATTAAATGACTACACTTTAAAAATGTTGAAAATGATTTATTAAAATCCTAATGTTGATTAGGGTAGCACGTTGGACAACGAGAACCTTATAGTTGATAATGATTTAATAAAAGTTATTAAACAAATCCTGAAATTTTGAATTTTAAGGATTCAACTAGTTGATAGGATTACTTAGTTGTTAATAAAAGCCTTTTAGTCTATGGCATGCATATAAAAATGACAAGCTTCATTCAATGGACCATGATCCGGTCAATGTGCTTGGCTAAGTTTGTTGGATCACCCTAGCTAGTCTACGGGATAAGTGATCCTGGCTTAGTCAATTCCCTGGCCGTGTTCCGCTGGACCGCAATGACGCAAATCATGATTATATGACACCCTGGACAATATCTAAGTCAAATACGTTAATAATCTTCTTCATGATTAGCCGCAGCGCTCCTTATTTTAGGGGTTGGCAAATATAGGACCTGTGTTCCAGTTGTTGAGCTACACTCAAGCTGTGACATGGCAACCTTGTAGAAACCAACTTCTTAAATACATATGATGTAATCTTGATTTGACCCAAACCGTCGTGTCATGAATACACCGAGCGCTGACGTAAGTTAATCTAATGATGTAGTCTAGACTTGACCCAAACCGTCGTGTCGTGAATACACTGAGCGTCGGCATAAGTTAGGTTAGACAAGAAAATAAGGGTCCAACTAGACTAGTCATTGTGATTTGGATGAGCACACTCATGATCACAAATGGCTAGGGATAAAAACCGATAAGAGAATCATATATGATATGATTGATGAAGAGTCATCTACCAATCGCAGAGTCAAGCAATTTGTTGAGATACACTTAAGGTTGTAAGACTCAGGGTGGTTGGATCTCTTTCCCATTAATTTAATTTAAATTAAATCGTTCATTATTAAGGCTTAAAATGAACGCGAAAATAGTGGGAGGATAAAGATTTATTAAAGCCATTCTATCTATATTTAATATTGAATATATGCTAAACTAGAGTAAGTTCTAAGTTTACCAATGGAATCAAAATATAATATTCTAACATAATAAGTTAAATGGTCAAATAGGTTGGTTAATGGAATATCAAGTTAAATTCTAATTGATAGAATAAATTATATTCTCGTTGACACCAAAATGACCTTCTTAAGGACAGACTTAAGGAATATGATTTCATTAAGTTCTGAGTCCAACAAAATAAATGCACGCTATATGTCACTCGCCTCTATATGAGGCAGCTGGAACATATTGATGTTCAAAAGCAAGTTTCTCAATACATTTGTTGAGCGACACTCAAGGTTGTATGGAAAGCAGGTTCGATCCGCAAGGTTCGAAAATTCGATCAAACTATTTGAATCGAATATCAGTGCATGAGCGGTGCAAGACTATGTATCCCAACCGGATCTTGAGACGAGCAACTTGTTGAGCTACACTCAAGGTTGCAAAGCTCATGTGTTTGGATACTTGAGATGTTTGCATAGCTATTTAAATTTTTGTTGAGACGTTCAATATCTAAATGAGATTTAGAAAAGGAAGAAGGCACTCTGGAATAGTCAAATTGAGAAAGATAGTTTTATTTATCATTAGTAAAGGCATAAATAGGAGGGACTGAAATTGTGACATATTTGATATAAATATGTCACGATTTCAAAGTAATTGTTATACAAAAGACGTCTAACACATTTCTTGACGAATGTCTTCACCTTGCTTCTGAAGCAATGTTTTGTGTCAGTAATTTGTAATAACTATAATATATTAAATGTTAATATAAGAATACGCAAGATAGTAATAAACTTATATGGTAAAATAGACTAGGCCGTACCAATGAGACTAAACTTCACAAGTCACATAAAGTGGGGTCTGACCTCTCGTATTATGAAGTATACGGACACTTGTGAACCTTATTCTCAAAGGAATGATGGTCGAAACTCCTTCTGTAAGATAGTGGGAGAGTGGTTGTTGAACTCACAGTCACGTACATACTGATGTACCCGGACACGAGTCACAGTTAGCCAAGATAAGTTGTTCTTATTATTGTTACGACACGTGTTCTTGATGAAACACAAGTCTGATAAAATAGAGAACAAAATGACAGAAGTATTTGAACTGATTCGATTAGATCGAAAACTCGAATATTTAGCTGTATAAATCTTGCATAAATAAAAGAAAATGTGATTTTCTCTCAGGTCAAGTCTCTTAACATATTGGATGTGTTTGAGAGCATGAATCTCATTTTGTTAGACATAGTGTGATTCATGACAATTTGACTCTGAGTTATGATCCTCCATCTGGGTTAAGTCCCAGATAATAATGCCTAGGTTTTGATAAGGTTCTGTGAGAACCTTATCAATAAGATATTCATTAAATCAATCGTAAGGAAGTTGTAGAATTACTCGAGTCTCGTAAGACGAAGAGTCGAGTTAGACATCATAGTCAATGATGGCTTAGTCAACTTCCAGGTTGAAATTCGGAGTAGTGACTCCGATTGATGCAATCAGAAATGGTCCATGCACGTAAATAAAGTATAGACTTTAGTTTATGTGTCCAAAGAAAATGTTTCTTATTGTCTGCAAGGTAATCTTCAAGTTAGAACATTGGTGCAGAAAGAAAGTAGTGAAGTACAGCTTACGTTGGTTGAGAACGTTTTCATCCTAATTCCTATAAACGGATTATGATGAACCTGTCTCGCCAGCAGATGCGTACAGATCTACTCGAACCAAACTCGATGTAGATGCTCATGATAACCATGAAAACTGGAGCATTCATTTATAGTGCGTTTTTCTAAATATGATTTGGAAGATCGAACTTATATGAATTAGCCAGAGAGTTTTCAAGGTCAGTGGGAGCGAATAAAACACATGCGAGGCATCAAGGGGTGGAACATATTTTTGATAAAGTGGTCAAAAGAGTTTGACACTTTTGAATATGAACCGTCTAAAATGACCAGTAACTTATTAAAATTATTATCGTTAGAAACGATGAGCTGGATGAGATCCAGGGAAATTAAATATTATGGATTACAAAAGACCAAAGGAATTGTTTGAATGAGATTCAAATGGTTGGTCTAATATGAACATAGAAACCCCTTAAGTCTAATCAATAGACGTTTTAGCAGATCCACTCACGAAGGCTCTACCACGTAAAGTCTGGAAAGACTTATGTGTAAATGCGGTATGAGATACCAGGATAAATGGGCCTGAGTGCAAATGGGAGATGTTGCGAGATGTATGCCCTCGAGGCAATTTATCTCCATGTATCTATACAAACATCTTGTTCAAAATTACAGTAAGATGTATAGTAAGAATTTATCTAAGTTAAATCATAATGTAGTTATCATTAGAAATTAACTTAGGTAAAGTCCTGAGACTTAATGCGAGGTCAAACATATATCGAGATGAGGATCTCGATCATGGAGAAGTGCTTGACCGTCAGTAGCATAAGTCTAAAAACGTTCGTGGTCATAGATGTTTCGAGAAAAGGATATCGAAACATCGGATAGACAATTGTGTCTTAGTCTTCACCGTATAGTGGTGACGATGATCTCATGATCGTTTGACTTGGCGAAGTCGAAGACGAGACACATGTGCTCATTGGAGAATGAGTTCACTGAACGACCCATCAAGAGTTGTCATATGGTTATGATTGACCAATCTGTCAATGATAACTCTTAGTGATGATAGGCTAGTTGGTCTTTTGACTTGAGGTCATTGTACGAACCTGTGCGTGAATGGTGTCACTTAGATCACTGACCTAGCTTCGAGGCAAGGCCTGTCGTAAGGTCTTTGGTTGGGTGACATTTGAAGCATATGAGGAGAGTAATGACCCAGAGAGGATTCGTCTCTCACGGTCAATGGGAGTTAGTGTCGTAGTGTTAGTTCGGTCTTTAGTGAAATCTCTGGCCAGAGTATGTTGGAAGATGTCCAACATTATTTGACTAAAGATCGATGAAAACTAATCGGTTTCGAGTTATTGGGGTTGACATTTTGACCGTGCCCTAGACTTGAACTAAACAATATAGTTTAGACGAAGAGACTATAACTGCGGAATTCGTCACGGACACAGTCAGGGTGGTCCCGACAATACTCATGTCGATGAGTTAACCACATAAGTATGATACTGAAACAAGGACGATAACTGCTGCTCGTGGTCATTGCCGTATGGGGCTTCGAGCCCAACCTGTAGTAGGGTCAGGCTGTAGGGTATCACACAAAGTGCGACCTTCGTCTAGTAATAGGTAGAAACATTAGGGAGAATGTGCATTTGATGCAAGAGAGAGAAAACTGCATTTGATGCAAAATATTATTTTTAAGCTTAGATAGGGACTACTTTGCATATAATGCAAAACTGAGTTAAATGTGTCGTAAATTGTTTACGACAATATTTAATGAGATAAACACGAGGAAAAAGTTACCTGTAAGACGGGAACGTACCGGTGTAAACACAGGTTCGAACGGCGTCCAAAATGGACGCCAAATGCAAAAGATATGCCCACAACCTTCTTAAAGGCACTATAGGCCTTGCCCATGCCCAAACTGGGCAAGGGTCAGCCTAAAACTGTCTCGGGCCAGCTAAGGCCAGGCGGCCTGGGTCTGGGCGCACTGGGCACCAGGCCCAGGTGCCCTGGACCTGGGCGCCTGGCGCCCGGGTGCCCTGGGCGCCAGGCCTAGGCGCCTGCACCCAGGCAGGCTGCCAGGCTGCCCAGGCAGGCTGGTCCCGCCCAGGCTGGCTGGGCAGTGGGGCCCACACCTAGGGTTTCGAACCCTATGTGCAGAATTTTGGGTGACGGCTGATTTTGAACGAAAATCAAGTTTTGGGATCATATTTGGACGATGAATTGAGGGGTCGAATGGACTCTGATTGACTCGTCATTTTTTCCTACGCGTTCACCGTTCAACGCCCTTCGATTTGATAGGTTGTATCAAGATAGAAGCTCAACGATGAGGGAGTTAAAATTCATGAAAGTTTGGCCTTTATGAAAGGCAAACTAACTTGAATTTATTAATTCCAAACTTTAGTCCCACATCGGAAGTAGAGTAAAGGGGAGTGGTCAGCCACCTATATAAATAGGGGTCTGCTCCCCTCCTTTAAACTCGTTCCAAGCTATAGATCTGAGCAGCTCCCAAAAATGTTGGAGCACACTCGGATCTAAGCTTAAAATTATATTCTCTTCTCCCTAAATTTCTGCCTTGCTCCTGAAGGGCTCTAGCAAAGCCACGAAGGGGTTCGGATCTGATCCGGATTCTTGGCGAAGGTTCCCACTCAGGTGAAACATTCTTCGGCGTGTGGTTGGCTCAGCGACAAGGGGATTGCTCGCCTCGGGACGCGGAGCGGTTCGAGGAGCGGTTCGGCATGGGACGGGGAGCGACTCGGAAGACGGTGCAGTACACCTTGCCTGTACCAAGGCAAGGTTCCGGGTATGTGATTTAGTAGCTTTCTAGAATAATTTTAATAATGTCGCAGTAGTATAGATCCCTCTTGGGGTGGTCAGATCCACCCCAAGTCGGTATAAATCCTGGCTAAGGTTCTGGCTTCCTTAGCAAAATTGTTTAGATATATGTTTTTCCGCTGTTGTTTATCCCTCTGTTGTCCGTTCGACTTAGGACGGGAATAGATCTGTGCTCTAAGGGTCCGCCAAAACCTATCACCTCGGACTGCAGGAAGCCGACTACGTCATCCGGGAGGTCCACGAAGGGATCTGCGGAAACCACCACGGGGGCAAGACGGTCGCCATGAAAATCTTAAGGCACGGATACTACTGGCCGACCTTGGTCAACGACTTGACCGAGTACGTTCAAAAGTGCTCGAAATGCCGACGGTTTGCCAAGCTCGGCTCGTCTTCCCCGGCGGAACTCGTCCCGATAATCAGCCAAATCCCCTTCGCCAAGTAGGGGCTGGACATCCTCGGTCCCTTCGCCTCCGGGAAAGGACAGATGAAATTCTTGGTTGTGGCGGTGGACTACTTCACCAAATGGATTGAGGCCGAGCCGCTGGACACCATCACATGGAAGAAGGCGAAAAGCTTCGTATGGAACTCCATCATCTCCAGATTCGGGATACCTCGATCCATCGTCACTGACAAAGGGAAGCAGTTTGATTCCGCGGGGTTCAAAGATTTCTGCGCACAGTGGAAGATCAAGCTTTTGTTTGCCTCTGTAGCACACCCCCAGACTAATGGGATGGCCGAAGCCGCTAACAAATTCATCATGGAACCACTTCGCAAGAAAGTGACGGAAGCACAAGGAAAATGGCTGGAGGAACTTCCCAGGATACTCTGGTTATACCGGACAACCCATAAGGAAGCCAAGGGAGAGACCCCCTTCATGCTCGCCTACAGGGTCGAAGCGGTTGTGCCCGTTGAGGTGGACGAGGAGTCCCTCCACCTCAGACATTTCGACGAAGAGAGAAACTCGGAAGGCTTGGAGCTCAACCTAGACCTCATGGACGAACGGCGAGGCCAAGCCTTGGCCTCGATCGTCCAACAAAAACAGCGGGTGGCTCGCTACTACAACTCCCCGGTCAAAGGAAGAAGTTTCCACCAGTGAGATCTGGTCCTCAGGAAGGCAATCTTTAACCCGGAGATCGCTCACAGAGGAAAGCTCGCTGCTAAATGGGAAGGGCCTTATAATGTCTCCGAGGTCCTCGGCCCTGCCACATACCGGCTCTCTACTCTAGGAGGGAAGGCGTTGACTCACACTTGGAACGCAGAGCACCTACACAAGTACTACCATTGAATGTATGCAACGCTTCCCCCCCAATCTGGGCGAATGTACTGAAAGGAGAAAACAATCTTGAATGAAGAGCTCTCCCTGCATCTAGTCGTTCCTCGGACCATAGGTCAAGCTGGGGGCAACTCCACCGGCAGGCCAATCATTCGACCGACCAGCAACACCCTCGGTTGGCTAATCACCTGTTCGTTCATAAGGCTGGGGAAACTCCCCCAGCAGGTCGACAAGCCGTTCGACCGTGAGGCTTGGGGCAACTCCCCCAGCAGGCCGACCACCCGATCGGCTGTAAGGCTGGGGCAACTCCCCCAGCATGCCGATCACCGGTTTGACCGTAAGGCTGGGGGCAACTCCCCAGCAGGCCGATCCGTCGATCGACCGTAAGCCTGGGGGTAGCTCCCCCAGCTGGCCGACCG
Source organism: Scilla litardierei (assembly GCA_030789695.1). Lineage (NCBI taxonomy): Eukaryota > Viridiplantae > Streptophyta > Magnoliopsida > Asparagales > Asparagaceae > Scilla > Scilla litardierei. The sequence continues at coordinate 12,170 of JAULAV010004128.1, read as the reverse complement.
ACCCGTTTGACTGTAAGGCTGTGGACAACTCCCACAGCAGGCCGATCACCCGATCGACCGTGATGCTGGGGGCAACTCCCCCAGCAGGCCGATCACTGGTTCGACCGTAAGGCTGGGGCAACTCTCCCAGCAGGCCGATCCGTCGATCGAAACCGTAAGCCTGGGGTAGCTCCCTGAGCTGGCCGACCGACCCGTTCGACCGTAAGGCTGGGGCAATTCCCCCAACAGGCCAATCACCCGATCGACCGTGAGGCTGGGGCAACTCCCCCAGCAGGCCGACCACCTGTTCGACCGAAAGCCTGGGGACCTTTCCTTGGCACCGGCCCAACGACCTAATCGACCACGAAGCTGGGGGCAACTCCCCCAGCTTACCAGTGGACCGATCATCAAACCAGTCACTATAATTCCCCCAAGCCCAGCTGCTCAAACATCCCGACCAGGATTGCGGGAGGGGGCATATCACCATAACACCAAAAGGGGCTTTTCAAACAAAACTCATAGGCGTGAACTTGTATATTACAGAAACCTCGGCGAAATGCCAAAGGTCATGTACAAAATGACAAAACGAAAAGAGGAAAAGCTACACAAACAGGCTAGGCCCCTATTCCCTCCTGGGCGGCCGAGACAGCCGCGGGAGCGCCCTCCGGCTGATCGACACCCTCAGGATGGTTGACATCAACCTCCTCCTTGCCCTCGGAATCCATATGAAGCTCCTCAAACGAGATCCTTGAATGCGGGAATCTCCGCTGGATCTCGCTCCGGTAACGGGCACACCCACTCCCAAACGCCTCGTACATCTCTGTGGCAACGAAGGTCGTGGCATACTCATCCACGGCATCCTTGGCGATCTGTGCGGGGTCCACTACCTCCAGCTCCTTGATCCGGGCTTCGAGGGTGGCGATCTGGCGGAGGTACCCTGCCCTCTCCTTCTCGCTGTAACGACCCGCTCTCGGGGGCCCGTTACTTATTTGATTTATTCGTGGGTCTGCAGATTACCAGTGAAACCAATATAGCCACGATGCAGAGATGTACAATAATACTCAAACCAGCGTACGTTATTACAGTCCAAATTTAAAATATAACACCAACATCACTCTCTCACCAAATACATGAAAGTAAAGTACAGAAAGGAAATACATAGAAGTACATCACACATACACTCCAAAGCTAAAAGTCACCAGTCTCAGGATCGAGCTATGGCTCTGCGACTCAGAAGTGTCTATGTCAACCTGTGCGGCGTCTGCGGTGCCACGAAGATAGAACCGTAGGTAAGTCATAACAATTCAAGCAATAGAAAGAAAGCAGTGCACAAGTTTGGAACAGACTATAGTAAAAGGTGATCATGCAAGTGCAAAACGTAAAGTAAGGGCATACATGCATGTAAAAGTGATAAGTAAAGTACTGGTGGCTGCTCAGGTGTGGTAAGTAAAGTGCAAGTACTGCATAAAGTAAAGGTGACTGTGCAAATGCAAACGTAACGTACAAGAGCAATAATTGTGGCATGGCATATGGTAGCAACAATATTTTAACTAGCAGGCAATGTGATGACAATAGTAGGACAACCAGGCAGATGTATTAACAATAAAGGACAAGTAAGCAATAGTAAAACTAGAAACTACGCGACTTATATAGGAAAGTATAGTGTGCAACCATTGAGCCCATCTCCTGCCACGGGGGCGCTCACCCGGGCGGATTTCAAATCACTTTAGGCGGTACATTTCATTTTAGACGGTCGGTACGGTATGGTGCAATGTGTAGATGGCTCGCGGTTGCTCCCACACTTTCTCTAATATAAGTTACCCCAAAAACCCAGTGCGGTGCCAACTACTTTCAAGCATTTAATTTCAATAGGATGTTCCAGCAGTATGATGTCAACACGGTATATCATTCAATCATTATGTTGCAATACGGTATGTTAATCCATTGTTTCAAAGGTAAATGTATTCAAATGCATTAACAACACTCCAAAGAGCTTCGCTTGTTGAAAAGTCAAGGCAGAAGCCTCAACAGAGAATTGTCAGTCCTGAGCAATGTTTTGAAGTCTAACAACTATGATACCGGTCCATGCTTCGAGCATGCGGTATTTCTATTTAGTACATTATCTAAATTTCTAAAGTTAGAATTAATTGTGACTTACGCTATCGAGCTCATCGTAGTAAGACGAGATTAGAGCTAAAGCTTCCAAGGGAGTTGGTGCACGAGAATTGATACCTGCAACTACAAGAAATCATTAGTTAATGGCTACACTAATTTCTATCTATTTAACTGGATCGTTTTGATTTTATAATCGATTGAAACGTTGTCGAAAAGCGTTCTAAATTTTTATATAGGCTAGATATGATGAAAATAATTTTACTGCAGGAGAAAATATTTTTCAGAAGCTTTTGGTAATTTTTATAATTTTTGAAAAGCTTAAAATAGGTTTTAAAACTAATTTTAATTAGTTGTCGCATTTATTCAATAATTTATTCTGGATGAAATACTTATTAGAAAGTTGCAAGTGAGCTGTCAAAATGATCGTCTCGAAAAGTACTACAACATATAATTTTTTCATGTATCAGTTTACGTGAAAATAATAAGTTATGGATTTTTAAAGAAAAATAATGTATTTAAGTTTTAGGCTTAAAAATTCATTGTGAAAAAACTAAGCGTCTGATTGAGAAGAAACTAGCGCCGTTGGATCCAGAATGTCATTTCCGATTTTCTGGAGCTAGCCTTGTATTTTTCTGTGGCTTGTATAATTAGTTATCAATTTTTTTATCAAAAACCCATATATAATAATTGTAGAAATACGTTTATACGCTCATTATACTAAAATACGTTGCAGAAATACGTATTAAAATACATTTTATTAAATTCAAACCTTCGTTTCCTTTACAAATTCATGCAACGGGAGCGCTCGTGGGTCTTCGATGTCGGCGACGGTGGATGCGGGCGGTGGACGGCGGCGGCGGCGTCGACGTCGGAGGCGGCGCCGGTGGAAGCGACGGCCGGGTCGCGGCGAAGCGGCGGCGTGGTGCTGTGGGCCTGGGACGGCTGTGAGGCGAGGAGGGAGGCGGAGGAGTGGTGCAATGGCTTAGAGAGGGTGGCGGGGCCGTTGATCGCCGGCGGTGCGTGGGTTTTCCGTGAGCTCTCGGCGGAGTCGTGGGCGAGGGCGAGTGAGAGAGGGGGGCTTGCGTAAGGGTTGTGGGTGTTGTCGACGGGAGGACAGCGGTGGCGGGGAGCCGCGTTTGCGGGGGTCTCGTCGAAGTTGGGGGCAGCGGCAAGGAGAAGAGCTGAGAGGGGGAAGCAACGGGCTTGGGGCTCGTCGGCGGCGATGTGAGGGGACGGTGGCGGGAGTCGATGAAGGGTGGTGGCGCGTCGAACGTGGCAGCGGGAGAGCCAAAGTCGGGGGTCTCTCGGGCTATCGGGGCTCTCGCTGGAAGGCGGAGGAGGCGCTCGGGGGTGGCGGTGCTTCGGGGTACCACGGAGGAGGGCACCGGTGGAGCTTGGGGCTAGCTGTGCGGCGATCATTGGACGACATCGAATCTTAGGGCGACGTCGAAGATGGGTCGAGGGGAGGAGGCACTCGGAGCGGCGTGTGTTGCTTCGAGCGACGTCGGAGGCGTGTGCACGGAGGAGGAGGGTGTCGGAGCGAGGTGGCGTGCTTGGGGCGGAGTGGAGGCGACGGTGAGGTGGGGGCGTCGCCGTGGATTGGGGGATTAACGAGAACGAGGGAGAGAAAAAGATGGGTCCTTGGTTCGTTCGGGCTAGGCTTTAAACAAGAGGTAGGGGAGAGAGTGATTAGGTTAAAATTTGAGGGGGAGAGAGTGATTAGGTTAAAATTTGAGGAGAGAGCGTACGTGGGTTTCAGGGAAGAGAGCGTAAGAGAGTGAGTGGTTTTGGGTTTTAACACAGGAGAGAGAGGGGGTTTGTCTGGGTTGCATTCGGGGCTTAGGGAAGAATGAAGAGGGGGGGTTTAAATAAGTAATAGAAATTAATTAATAATTAGTTATACTTAGTCAAACTTAATTAATGCATAGGTAAGTAATTAATGCATTAGGTAAGTAATTAATGAAAATAGGTATACTTTTTGACTAAACTTGGAAAATTTAAACGTGTCCCCTCCCACGTTTTAGACATGGTTAGGATAATTTTCGTTGAGGTTAATGTAATTAAGGTAAGTTAAAAAAAGTAATTAGTGAAGGTCATTAGTAAACCTTAGTAATGAATTTACGATTTTGCCCCTGAGATTAAATGTGTCCGAAAAATTACGAAAACATAGCCACGGGTGTGTATCGTCGCAAGGATCGTGAACACGAAGTCCGTTTTGGGGTTTGAGCTACGGAGATACGAGTTTTAGGCCAAAACGTTTAGGAAGCGGGTTTGCGGGTTCTCTATTGATTTGACTTCAGAAAATTACGAAATTAATACGGAGAGCCCTAAATGATCATAGGATGATACTATAGAAGTTTGAAAATGTTTTGATGATGTTTGTATAGAAAATTTATTCATTCAGCTAAAGCAGTAAAAATTGGAAATGAATTTTTATGAAATTGTTTAGAGGCATTTGATGAAATCCGAATTTACTGAAATACACCATAATTAGTTTGATGCTTCAAAAATATTTTTATAAGAAATTTTGAAATTACTTAAAACTCCTGATCAACCACTATAAAATATTTTTTAAAAATGAAAATACGTTAAATACGTGACTTGAAAAATACGAGTAGTTACACTCGCTCTCCCGAGAGCTTTTGTTGAGCTTGGCCAAAAGAACGCGCTCCCTCTCTTCCACCTCCACCAGCAGCTCTTCGAGCTCCTTGACCTTGGTCCACTCCACCGGACCCCCGAACTCCCTTATCTCAGCGGCCTTCTCCAACTCGGCAACCCTCTCCTCGGCCTTCGATCTCGCGGCCAGCACCAAAGCCCTCTCCACGTCCGACCTCTTCAGGTCGATCGAGAGCTCGGTAATTCGGGTCTCCAACGACCTGACGCGCGCCTCGGCCTCCAGGGCCGCCTCGTCGGCATCCGCCCCCGCTGTCGGCTTCTGAGCGAGACCTGCCCGTGCATCCGAAAGCACCACAAATTGACGCCTCATTGAACGGCCGACTGAAGACAACTACGCCAAAGGAAAAACGCAAATTAGAGGCGCCTACAAAGGGTGAAGTGCGCTGCCACAAATGACCCTGCCTGCTGGCCGACCTGTATCACGAAGGCCGCAAGCCTATCGCCTCTTACCCCGTCCAGCACGGATTGATCCCGGGGCAGGCTACAGTTCTCAGCCAGCCGAGCCGCGACCTCGCAATCCGAGAAGACGGACTCCTTCAGTCCCACATGGAAGCAAGGACTAAGTAACCCCTCCCCCGACCGCGTAGGTCGGCCTCGACCAACCTAAAAACGCCCAAGGACCGCTCGTAGTCCTCCGGGAGCGGCCCAGAGCAGGAAGTCGAGGGGCCGCCCCAAGGCCACTTATCCTTCATCTGGCGAGATTGAGCGGAAGCCGCAAGGAGGGGAGCGCCCTCAACAGGAACGCGAACCCGGGTTTTCTTCCGATCGCCCCCTCCCTGAACCAGCGACACCTATTCCCTTGTCCGCTTCACACCGCCTCCGGAAGACCCATCGTGAGGCTTCTTTCGAACCTCCAAAACATGGTCCCTCCTCCGCGGACTGGGATCAGGCATGGGGATCGGAATGGAGGACGGAGAAGAGCCTTGGCCGAACCCGCCTGCAAAAAGGATGAGTTAAAGAGACGACCTTACTTGAATGGAGCCGACCTATAAACTCTCCCGACTACGCCCCAGGGGTTCGGAAGGACTTACCGATGGGCCACACGGTCTTCCTTATGACGTGATCCGAGAAGAAGACATCGATCTTCCGGTTGGCGACAGGGACGGCCAATAAGGTGTCGACCGTCTTGGTCTCCACATCGGTGAGACCCCCTAACTCAAGGGTCAGCGCGCTCGTGTCCCCCAGCGAACCGGAAAATTCACCTTTGCAGGGAAGCTCACGAAGACATACTCCCCCTTCCAATGCTTTACGGTGGTTGGCAGCCCCAGCACTAGGCCCCTCTTCGGACGGGCGCTGGTATAAAGCCAGGTGCCCGACTTGTGATGGCTCATGCGGAAGAAATGGGCGAAAAGGCGAAGGGTCGACTCTATCCCATTGAGCAGACATATCACGATTAACCCTACCAAGGACCCGACGGCGTTGGGGCAGAATTGGTACAGGGCGAGCCCATAGGCCCTCAGGAGCACTGCGACGAAGGGATGGAGAGGGAATCACATCCCGAACTTGAAGCTCTATTCATACACCCCGACTTCGCGATTGCCCGTGAAGCAGACCCTCTCGTCCTTCTTAGAGGCTCGGGCGTAACATGGGGGAAGGAGGTATCTGGAACGCATCGACCCAATCAAGCTAGCATAGACCGCCGACGGCTACCCCATCACATCAGAAGGCACCCCAAAAAGGTCGCCCCCATGACGGCGGTCTCGGTGACCGATCCTAGGGGCTGAACGGGTGCGACGGCAGCGGCCGACCGACCGATCGACCCCGGAGGCAGAAGAGGAAGACGACGAGGGACTCATGATGCAGCACATAAAAAATCTGAGGCGGGCATGGGGGACAAAGGAGGAGTAGGCAACGTTGAAAGGGCAGAGCCTTCATCCGCAAGGCAACCGCCTCCCTTTATACCGCTCCCCCGAAACCCTCTGCTCCATCACAAGTCGTCCACCTGTGCACACGCGTCGGCATCCCGCGAGGCACATCACTTCGAATTCCGCTCCCAGGGGCAGGAGAATTTCAACCTTGCAGCGTTATGATGGCCCTCATTCAATGCCACTGCCTCGACTGGCGCTCCTGTCAACTCCCAACGGATCACATCACTCGGACCGAACCGTCAGAATCCGAACGGCCCGAGCGATGGGGGCAATTGATACAACTCTCCAAGGATGGGCCAAGACCGAACGGCCGAAGACCGTATCGCGAGCCTACGGGCCTGGGGAGAACGAGGCCCCCACGAAGACTCGAAGTCAGGCCAGCCTCGAACCGTTAAGAATATAGCCGCTGACCCACGCCAGCGGGAGTTAACCTCCCCTTAAATCGTGCCCCCTTAATCACCATTAAAGAGCCACAATACGCCCACTTTCATGACCCATGAAGGCACCATCAAAGTGGTGGATCATCGGGGCGAAATAGGGGGACGTCGAGGGGACATGGTCGGAGAAGATTCCGATAAAGCAACTCGAAGAACAACGTGGAAAAGGACCACTTTCTGGATACCAAAAATTCCGAGGTATTCTTCCTGAACAACCTTATCTCCCACCTGATAATTCTCCTCCACAGCTCGGCCTGAGGACTCGCGTATAGTCTTCTCCGTGAGCCATACCGATCCCACCGAGCATCCTTCAGATCCGTTCTAACTTAGGTATCGGAAGGGACTTGGTCGGAACCAAGGTCTGATCCCCCTGACGAGCTTTCTCGTCTGTTCATGTCAAGGAGATCCAACTGCGCCGAGGCTACCCTTCGGCGCCCAATCAGCCCGGAGCCGAACGCGCTCGCCCCCGAGCCCGTTCATCTCCACTCGCACGGAGACCGTCGCTTTTGCCGAGGACTCCCTTCGGCACATCGACGCTCGGACCCGCATGCTCTTCGCCAAGCTGAATGAGCTGCATCCAACTCCCGAGGCCACACGTGACCCGCGTGGTCACGTTGACCTCCGGTCCTCCAGCCAACCAACCTGTGGTGAGAAAACACCCTGAAACACTTCCTTTAATGGAATGATATATTTCGAAAATTCTGCTTTGTGATTATATTTCACAAAAGGGAATTCCACGCCAGTCGAGGCATTGGGCTTTAATGTCTTGACTTGAGAACTCTTAAGACATCATTGAATACACTCCCAAGTGATTGCAAGTCATTTCTTCTTCTAAAGAACATTCAAGAGCATTCAAAGCCATTCAACCTCAAAGCTCTAAGTTTCTACCTGTCTACAAAGCTTTCAAGATCAAGCTTCTAGCATTCATTGCTATCAACTTAATACAAGTAGTAAGTGCTCATTCTCTCATCATTTAGAGCACATCACACACACCTTTTTGCCTCATTCTTCAAGTTAACATTCAAGGCATAGGGTGTGTTAATTGTTTCATATTGAACATTGTGTTCTATTTCTCTCTTGTTATTTGAGACATACTCTCGGGTTGTGAGAGTGATCTAATCCCAGGTTGTGGGAAGTGGAAGAAGAAGGTGTATTGGTTTTACACTTGCCGGTTTTTGGCAAGTGGTATTAGTGGAACACTAATCACTAGCAAATTGGCTAGTGTGTTGCTGGAGTAGGGTTCAATGGAGTCAAAAAAAACTCGGTGAATCTGAACCAGGGTAAATCTAGTGTTTGCGTTTGCATTCTCTGTGTTGTTGTTCTCTCTTTTCTATTCTGCACTAAGGTTGCATACGTATATTTTAATTTGGTGTAATTTCTTTATTATCATTATAACAACTATTCACCACCTCTAGTGTTTCTCCCTATAGTTTCAAATCCTACAATTTCATTTTTCATAATAGAATTATAAAATTACAAGTTTGATCAAATTAGTAAGAAAACCTATCAATTAAAATTCAACTACAACTCTTAATTAATTGGGATTGACCCTTTAATGTTGATATTTACATAAAAAATTCAGTAAAATGATTAATTTCATAGTGGAATTCTAAAATTAAAAATTTAATGAAATTAAAAAGAAATCTCAGCAACTCATAAGAATCATAATTCAGTTATGACTCCTAAATTAATTTCTAATTTAAAAATGTTGTTATCAACAAGTATTTCTAAAATTAAGATTTCAATCAAATAAAAGTAAGAAACAGCAAATCAAAATTCAGTTATAACTCTATATGTTCCAATAGAACAATTTTATTTTTTAATAAAAAAGTTATGATATAATTTTCTTATGAAGTAAATAGATTATAATCCAAACCATACTAGTTTAAGCACATGCTAGAGTAAATAGAGATTATTTAATCATATAACTATTTTTTGTATTTTAAAGTTTAGTTGATCGAGATTCCAATAGAATGGGCTTTTATCATCACAAGCTAATTAAATTGAGATTCTATTTTGGCATGTTTTCTTTTCAAACAGACCCAAACCTTAGTTTGATATGAAATTATACTATACATAGTTTTAATATGTTTATTTTTCAAGCATAAGCATAAGGAAATTCTAATTTGATTTTGAACCTCAATGCACGAGCTAAACACATGCCTGATGTGTACATTTACGTGTACACGTACACACACATGCGGAGGAAAAGAAACACAGTTGCTAGTGCTTAAGAACAAAGCACACAGAAATGTTTCAAGGATCAACACCTTTAGATACACAGAAACCATCACTTGCTCAAAACAAAATTCATCAGTTCCATCACAAATATACCAAACAGAAAACCAGTTTAAAACAGAATCTCACCCTCAACCCTCTCGACCTCTGGATCCAATTTGGCCATTCTCATCTGATCGCAATTTATGTGCTACCGGTTATTCAGCAATTCTTGAATCAATGGAACATTTGTTGTCAGTACAAATTCCTGGATATGGCACCAAAAATCGACTCAATATTCAAAATGACCAACCGTCGCAACAAGTTAACTTTAATTGGAGTTTGATTTCACCTGCTGGAATTATTTGCTTTCCAAGGGAGAGCTTTGTCGCGGGCATCTCCAAAGTCACCTGTCATGAAGATAAACTTCAGAGGCGCCATTTTTCGTAACTAGAAAAGATGCAATTTCAAATATCGATTTATGCAAGCAAGGCTTTGTACGATGCTACATTGTTAGAGGATGTCTAACCTCTTTGAATGCTTCACTGTAAGAAGCATCCTCGAAGCCCTGCATCCACACAAGAGTATGAGAAATACTGTCAAATGAGGTATTCAGCAGCTAGCTCACTATGAGAGAGAGAGGTTGAGTGACCAATTTGCGGAAGAGTTTAAGCGATGCTTTGTTTGACTCTCCAATTTTGGCACGGAATGTTTGGATTCCGTACTTGTCTTTTGCAAAGGACATCATCATCAAGACCGATTCCTCACCAAGTCCATTGCCACGGCTACAGAAAGAGAGTTAATGGATTAGCCCCCCACAAGATGCAAAAAGACCGACACTGCACAAATACTCCATAGCAAAGCTCATTGCAGTATATTATACTCCGTATTATGTTTTATAACTAAAACTTTGTGACATTTCTTCACATGACTGAAAAAATAAATGTAGTTCGGCATGATGACACCATGCATCATGCTGCTATTGAAGCGGATTAGGTGACCAAGAGTATGTAGACACCTTTAAGTTCTGGACAATCCATAATAACATATCACCGGAGCATGCCACATGATCCATCGATATTTGCTTCAATATTTTAAGCTCGGTGGAAGCTGTCCATCAGCAAAGATGTTCATACAAACAAAGTCCAAATATTAGATTCAGGCTAAGCATCTATGTACACCTCGTTTGCACAGGTTATACTAATACATTAACCTTTATACATTCTTCACGCTAACAACTCCAAAGACCCACACGTTTATCTGAGAATCGAAACTGATTCCAAGCAGATTGTGTGCCTATTTAGCTTCTGTTTGGCCTACGGTTGACTTATGCTCAAATGTAACCTTCAGAGAACGCACATGTATGCAGTGGGCCACATATGCAAGCACATGTATGCAGTGGGCCACATATGCAAGCACATGTCTACTAGAACTTGTTGCATCAAGTGTATAATGGGAAAGTGTGGTGAGTTTTATGAGTCAGGCTAAAATAAAAATAGGGTTTGGATTTAGTCATGCAAAGCTGGGAGGTGATGCAATATATAGTTAGGTAAGTTTGGACAGAAAACTGCAAGGGATTTCTCCTTTTGCATTACATTGGATTTCACACGTATTACCCAGGCATTTGTTTGCAAGATGCAGAAAGCGTAGATTACCTATTCATAGCTTGCAATTTCATGATAGCTGCATGGAACAAACTTAAATTTAGGTTGGATATCTATGGACACCCTTACTCTTTAAGTCATTTATGGGAATCATGGATGATGAACAATGTTTGAAAACACATGCGTCGGGTCTTTGATGGCAGGGTTGCTGGTTTGTGTTGGACTGTTTTGGAGTGAAAGGAATGATAGAATTTTCAATTCCAAAATCAAGGCACCATCGCAATTTCTTCACACACACACTGTCTCTCTCCTTTCAGGTGCTGCTATAGAGCTGGCTACGAGAGTCATCGGGTTGATCCATTGCCTGATGGAGACATGATGGGTTGCACTGAAGGATCTACCTTCGACGTGCAGGGGTATGAGTTACATGATCTCCAGATATGCGAGGATTGAGCTCTATGGAGCCTTGCCCACTTTTTCTTTGTCTCCGTGACCTTTTGTTCTGTGGGCATGTTGTTAGTTCTTTTGATGTTTCTATTTGTACACTTAGACAAATTCATACCAAGTTGTATACCCATATTCCGCTGGACTTTCACTGTAATGAGCTTGTGATGGACACAGAAACAAGGGGTCGGCTAATTGTCTGCAATATATAAAATGAAAATACCTAAATACTCCACCAGTTTTGGAACAAAAGCAAATTCAAGGCTATCAGTCTGCCTTGCTAGCTCTGAAAGGGATTGTTTCCACATGATTTGAAACCAAATTTGAAGCTAGTTGGAATGAGTGTCTCGCATCCAGGAAGAGTAGCCATGTTAGAGTGAACAAATGAGTTCAGGTGAAAGAAAGTAGGATGTTTATAGTCCACAGATTTGCTGTTAATCTCTTAATTTGGGCCTCTGCAGAAATCCTAACCCCTACCCCGGCTCCCTTGCTGCAACCTATTGGCATGCACACTCACAAGGGCAAAAAAAAACCATTTCTCCACCATCTCAAAATTAATGTTATGGAACATGCCTGATGCTGTTTCCATCCAGGGACCTTTTTTCAAGGATTAACAAATGCCAGGCTTAGATTTAGATGCAATTCTTATAGGTTGGAGACACAAACACACAAAGCGACCAGAATAGCCTTATCCAACCATCTTAAAATTAACATCAACAATGTCCTCTCCTACTCAAAGACCCTTTCGAGGTTTATCACACGCCCAAGGCTACATGAAGTCAGTGCTAAACTAGCTTTTTTTTGGGGTTTTTTTTTTTTTTTTTTTGTTT
>JAULAV010004127.1:0-25001 GCA_030789695.1 Scilla litardierei | reverse complement strand
GAGGCAAGCTTGGGTGATTTTGATCGGTCCATATTTTACACCTTTTTTATGCATGTTTTCACGCCATTTTGATTGCTCATATTGCGATTTCCACGAGTATTCGAAGATATTGAGGTACTTTTCACTATTTCTTGTTTTTGTCGGATTTCAGGAAATATAGAGCAATCATGAGCAAAAATGAGCTTAAAGGACTTGCACATGTACCGGAGCGTCGCCTATGGCTCTATCGAGGAGCTAACGGCGCTGGAAGATGAGTGGAAGAAGAAGGAAATCGATAGAATCAATGAAGAGGCGAGGAGAAGAAGAGTTGACTCCAGAAACAGGCCACTCAGTCGAGTAACACAGCCCACTCGGCCGAGTGAAGAAGCGCATTCGGCCGAGTAGAACTGATACAAAGGGATCTTGAGCCACAATGCACTCGGCTGAGTGGTTACATTCACTCGGCCGAGTAGAGATCGCCACTCGCCCGAGTGAGTCAGGACTTCTGAAAGAAATCAAAGCCGACTCTCTGGAATTCTGGGGAGAACATTAGAAGACATACTTGGCCGAGTAGAGAAGTCCACTCACCCGAGTGACCAGTTTTTTGACAGTTTTTGACAGAGTGCTATTTTCTGGAATTTCTACAGGAATTCTCACTCGGCCGAGTGATCTTTTCAGTCGGCCGAGTGAGCCTCTCCGCCTGCTGCGAGAGTTGTGATTTCTGGGCTGCGCAGGGGCAGTTTGGTTACGATTTTTTGGACGATTTTAGGGGCTTTTGCTAGGGTTTTTTGGGGGCTATATAAGGGGTTTGTAGCCATCATTCGAAGGGGTTCCATGATGTTTTCTTAGACCCTATTTTAGAGGTTAGGCCATGCCCTAGGTCCCCTCTTGGATCTAAAAGCTTGTATTTGGATTGAAGATCTTCATCAAAGCTAAGTATTTTGTTCTTGTTATTTGAATCTTTGTTTCTCTATCTTTTTGTATGTAAGCAATGATTTTTATTGATTCTCATATCGTTATTGCTATGCTTGAGTAGATTTGTTGTTCTAGGGCATGTGGATGAACCCTATGGATCTAATTTCAGATTTGTGATGAATAAATTTCTAAATTGATAGAATTGCTAAGAGGTTAGGTTGTGATCGATTTATTACGGATAGCTATGGATTTCCATCGATTGGGGTTTGTAAGAGATTGGATTCTAATCAATGGGAAGGCCTAGATATTCGATTTAGGTTTATAATCGAGATTCTCTAGACTTGGTTTGCAAGAGACTGGACCAAAGCTAGGATTTTTATTATAAATCTATACCCATATTCGTTTGCAAGAGATTGGACGAATACGAACTATCACAACCTAGATCGTAACTTGAGTTTACACGAGAGTGGGCTCAAGGGGCGATTGAACGATGATGTCGATCCTAATACTAGTGGCTTAGGCTAGGGTTTGCAAGAGATTGGGCCTTATCCTAGGTTGCTATAGACCGGCAATAGTGAGAGAGAGTGAGCTTGGTTCTCTATTCAGTTACGACTAGTTCACCGCAACACAAGCCTAGTAATATTGAGATTCACTATTTACAATGATGTATGACGATCCGTAGTAGGGATTCCCTAGCTCTAGACTCTTTTATTGTATTAAATTTGAATCGATACTTTATCCAACTTCTTTATCACCGACACCGACATCCACCACCATTTCCATTATATCATTCCATAACCATCTTCACCAATAAAACATTCGTAGTCAAACCAACCTAGGATAGATTGGAGCCAACACCACCTCCTCGTGTTCGATACCCGCTCGCCACTTGACCGTGCACTTGCGGTAAAACTATAATCGTTCTCTGGGTGTATATCCGGGGCCGATCAACATTCCTGCTAGGACGAGCGCCGGGGTGAGGAGTGGGGGGAAAGTTGCGACAAAGAAGGTGTGTATGTTTCCGGTCGTCCTGCGCGGATGGGCTGAGCTGATGCTTGCGTCCGTGATTCGGAATGGATGTAATCAGGCATGTCCCCGACTTCTTGGTTGGAGCGCCTCAAGGTGATCCGTTGGCCTTAGACCTCTTCATTGGATCGGATGTTGGTGAGGTAGCCGTATAGTCCAAACGAAAGGAAAAGGTGGGAATATGTTTCGAATTTCCCGCCTCGAATTGCCTCCGAATCGCAGAGGTCACATCTGATTAAAGATGGGCAGGAATCGAAGCGTCCCGACCATTCATCGAGAGACACGTGGGGGACGTGACATGAGGCGTCAGGTGAAGCGTCAGGTCGCCTGGATGTGTGACACGTGGCCGGTTTCCAGTGGTGGAGATCAGAGGGCAGATGCCTATAAGTAGGGGTGGGAGTTGGTGCGGGAGATTTTCTTGCTTCTGAGTTTCCCAGAGCAGATTTTCTGAGTTTAGGCGATTGCCTTCGTGGGGGCCAAGTTTGTTGCCGGAGTTGGCGTCGCATTCGCAGCCGCCATCACCGCTGTAGCGAGTAATCGGGAGGTATATTTCTTATCTTTTCTCAGGTATGGTTTTGTCATCCTCAACCTTGTCGTCGGGGTCGTCGTGTAGTGGTGCGGCCGATCCCGCGGAGGTGGTAGGCAGAGTGTCACCGGGGGGCGGGGGGGTGCCGTGCCATGGCATGGAGCGAGAACCTGAGGAAGGGGAAAGCGGTCCTGGTGTCCGGAGTGACACCAGCTGCACGAGCCTCCGCGACCATGGTTGGAGGCGGGAGCGTGCCTACCGAGATAGCTGGTCAGAGGTCTGAGGCGTAGACGGACATTGTTCCCAAAGTGCGCTGGGAGTATGTCAGGCCACCCTGTGAGGTCTGCCTGCCGACCGCCTCAGAGAGAGCATGCTTTCCCCAGGACGGTGAGATTGGGGTCTACGTAGCGTGCTTTGACCAGGATTTGCAGTTCCCTCTTCATCCGTTGTATCTCGAGATTTTGGACTTCCTCGATCTGGCATTCTTCCAGTTGATGTCGAACTCCGTCAGTGTGATAGTTGGGTTTCTGGTTCTGTGTGCAAGGACCGACGTCAGTCTGACCCTCCCTTTGTTCCACTACTTCTTCACGGTCAAGAAGTTGAAGTCCCATTATTATTGATCGGCGAGGAGGAACCATCCTCTCAGCTGGGGGCTGCCAGGGAAAATCAAGGGATGGAAGAAATCATTCGTGTTTATCTCCGTGTCCGCCAAAATGAGGGTAAAGTCGGACTGGGGCATGCTCAATCCTGAGGTGAGGGAGAAAGTTCGCATGAGCGGGGTTGAAGTGGAGTGGGTGGCGAGGTTGGAGGCAGTTCCCGAGGAGGATAGGCAGTATGCCTGCCTATCCTGACAAGAGCTGATTGCTCGGCTTATTTGGCCCGAAGGTAATTCCAGTATTGCGGCGTCTATTTGTAGCTTGCTCACCATAAACTCCTCCTTTTTTGCAGATCTGACGATGAGCATTCACATCGAGGACCTGGACAGGATGGCCGAGCAGATGTCGGTCGAGGAACATGGGGCCAGCGAGCCCGTCGCACCATCTGTTGTCAAGGGTCACAAGAAGAGGTCGAGGCTGAGTGAGGGGGAGAGGACCAAGAGGGCCGAGGGGGCCATTGGTCAGAAGAAGAAGAAACCGACGCCAATATCCCTAATGCCATCGACCTCGACGCGCTGGAGGAGTCGAGCCATACGGTCGATCGGGCGCCTTCGGAGCGGGCGGAAGCATCAATCGGGCCGCCAAGGTGTCGGCCACCAGTCCCATGGAGGTCCCCCGGGGGGGTTTCGTTTGATCAAGCTCTGCAGCTAGCTCAGCCACCGAGGCAGCCTGGCCTTATAGTTGCCCTTGGTACGCCCTGGAGAGGCCCGCCCCACCCAACTGCGAAGAGAAGTTGGCAACGTTTCGGTCGAAAAAGGTAGAGATTGAAAAGATTCCGGAGGATGACCACCTGAAGGCGATCTACCCAATGGGAAAGGGGGAGTCGGTTTTTGACTAGGCAGGCGTGGCAGCGAGGCTTGCCGAGAATTCTCAGTTGCCTCGGGATAGGGAGTCCTTGGCGTGTGTGGGCTCGGAGAGGTTAGGAGCCACTGTGGCCTGGCATCTTGCGCAGGTATGCTAACGAGATATGCGGGTGGTACCTTGGGGATTATCATCGTCGGGCTTGACTCTCTCTTTTTGTGTGTGTGTGAGCAGGCTACTTTCGTGATGACCACCCTTCAGCACCGGACCCCAGCTCTCGTCGTGGCCGAGCTCACGGTGGAAAGGATGAAGGGGGAGCTCGACCAAGAGAAGGCCCGGTATGCCAAACTGAAGAAATCATTCGACGACCAGCGGACGTTGATCCGGGAGTACCAAAGACACGTGGCAGATCTGGATAAGCGGATCGCTGATGGATGTGCCAGTGAGTCTGAACGAGAGCGAGAGGCCGAGCTAAGCATGGCCAGGGTGACCGATTTGGAGACGTAGCTGACAGCCGCGAAGGAGGAGCTGTTGGGTAGGCTGGAGGAGTTCCGGCAATATCAGGTGACGACCTTCGTCCCCAAGCTGGCTGAGGCCAAGAAGAAGGCTTGGGAGGCTGGTAAGGAGGAAGGACTGTGGAGGGGCATAGAGCTGGGCTGGGAGGAAGGGAGCGAGGCGTGCCTTCGGAGGATTATGGGGAGGGCCCGGAATCTCTATCCCTCGCTAGAAGATGATTTCGAGGCTCTGGCGGTCTCCGAGGGGGAGGAAGAGGAGGATGAGGAGGGAACCCCCGAGATTAGCACTGCCGTACCGGGAACTGGAAGGCAAGGGTCGGGTAATGCTCCACGGGATGGTCGCCACGATGGTGAATGTGCGGACCCATAGGGAATCGCGTTAGAGAATCTGTCCTTGTGTTTCTTTTTGTAGTAAAATGGGGGGAACTAAAGGAGGGCCCATTTTGTAGGTTCGCCCCTCTTCTTTTGTAACAATTCGTACTTCATGAATAGAAGTTGATCCCTTGTTATAGACTATATAAATTTTCATTATGCTCACGCCATCTAACCAGGGTCTAATGTTCATGATACGTGGTAATCCACATCAGTGGCGGATTGGCGAGTGTGCAGCTAGACCTGCGTCCGCCGGTTTGGGTGGCTGAGCTCTGTGAGCTCGCCCCGGGGTTCGGTAATGATCGTAAATAAGTTAACTTTTCATTGGGGTGGGCTCATGCAATTTTTCCTGCCTCATTTTTATTCGTCCCAGAGGGTGTATTTCATCACCATTTACAAGGGGTCTCGATAAGGTTTACAGTAATGGGTTGAGTGCGACCCAATTCATGGGAGGGCTGGGACGTTGTTTTATCCGGCTGTACACGGTATCAGGATGAGCGGGCTCCTGTTTGCAGGGAGGCCCTCCGTCTTTTCCGTTGCTCATTGCATTCCTTTTGCCCTTCTGTCTGCGGAAGGTTGGGAGTGGAGTAATGGTCTTGATCGCCTGTGGAGAAGCTGAGACACCATGACTCGTCATTTGGACTCATCAGGGATGTAGCCTTGTTGTGACCTGTGTCAGGGTGAGCCGATCCCTGTCTGCAGGGCAGCCCTCCTTCCTCTCCATTGCTTTGTCATATCCCGCCTCGCCTTCATCGTACTGAACGGTTGCAAGGCCTCTCCGGGGGATCCATACATCGAAGGGAAACCCGGGAGGAGGCGGTGGACGAGGCGGATGCGTCACCTCCCTGGGGGGTTCTCTGGCAGCCCGGCCTCGAGGGGAAGGTCAAGGGAGAGCAGGTGGGTCGTTAGGAGGCACGTTGGTGGAGACCTGCCAGCCCGGAGAAGATTTTGCCTTTCCCGTCAACGGGGATCGGGGGAGAACGGATGCCGACCTTCCCCTGTTTCATCTGGTACAGGGTAGAGGGGGGAGGGTAAGGCGGGGCTCCCCATGTGTAAGGGGAATAGCCCATCGGCGATCCGTATGTAAGAGGGATAACCCATCGGCGTGGCGGGCCGTTGGAAGGCGGGCCCGCGGAAGATGGTGTGCCCAGGAGGAGATTGGAGTGCCCTATGGGGTGATCTGGCAGGGCTGCCCCATGTCTCCAGTTCTTGGCCTGGAGTGCATGCGCTCGTCGGACGCCGGAGGGGGGAGTGGTCTGCCACCGGGCTCCAGTTGTCCTGCCGCAAGTTGTCTAAGGGAAGTTAGAGACCGGTAGCCGGGCCGTCCCTTGGGTAAGTGGAGTAATCCATCAATGGTCGTCGTGTGGAAATGAGCGCCCGTCGGGGAGGCGGGATCTATTGGTGGCCGGTGGCCTCCCTTTTGTTCGGGCGAGGCGTCTCCGGCCTTTTCATCCCTGGTGGAGGGGACTGAGATCGATTCTCATATTTTCTTACTCCCCTCATCTCCAAAGGGGTGATGGGGGTATTTATAGAGGGATTTAGTAGACGGGTTCCCCCTAGTTAATGCGATGAGCTGGCATCATTAATAGGCTCCTCAGAATCACGCCATTTGGAAAACGCTTTGGCCAGGTGGCGCCTGACGCGATTCTTCAGCCCTAGCCTCTCGGGGGGCGTGTTATCATTAATGGCGCATTGCCCGAGCATCTTCTTGTTTTGACGAGTCGCATCGGGGGCCTGCATTATCGGGACCCGGCATTTATCCAGCAGGCATTGTTCAGCGGTCCTTGTTCTGCATCAGGTCTGCCCCGGTTTGTGTGTCCTTGTCCTCTTGTCGAGGTTCGAGTTTTCGAGGATCATGGGTCGGCCGGGGAGGGAGCGGGTGCGTAGCCCGGCCCGTATCTGCTCTGGTTAGAGTGGCGAGGGTTCGCTCTACCCCAGAGTCCTGGGAGGAGGAGCGGGCGCGTAGCCCGGGCCGTGCCCTTCTCTGGTTTGGGTGGCGAGGGTTGGCCTTGCCCCAGAGTTCTGAAGGGGGGAGCGGGCGCGTAGCCCGGCCCGTGCCCTTCTCTGGTTTCGGTGGCGAGGGTTGGCCCTGCCCCAGAGTTCTAGAGGGGGGAGTGGGTGCGTAGCCCGGCCCGTGCCCTTCTCTGGTTTGGGTGGCGAGGGTTGGCCCTACCACAAAGTTCTAGAGGGGGGAGCGAGCGTGTAGCCTGGCCCGTGCCCTTCTCTGGTTTGGGTGGTGAGGTTGGCCCTGCCCCAGAGTCTGGAAGGGGGAGCGGTCGCGTAGACCGACCCGTGCCCTTCTCTGGTTTGGGTGGCAAGGGTTGGCCCTGCCCCAGAGTT
Source organism: Scilla litardierei (assembly GCA_030789695.1). Lineage (NCBI taxonomy): Eukaryota > Viridiplantae > Streptophyta > Magnoliopsida > Asparagales > Asparagaceae > Scilla > Scilla litardierei. Next base: position 17,871 of record JAULAV010004127.1, on the reverse strand, counting down.
CTGGAGGGGGGAGCGGGCGTGTAGCCCGGCCCGTGCCCTTCTCTGGTTTGGGTGGCGAGGGTTGGCCCTGCCCCAGAGTTCTGGAGGGGGAACCGGGCGTGTAGCCTGGCCCGTGCCCTTCTCTGGTTTGGGTGGCGAGGGTTGGCCCTGCCCCAGAGTTCTAGAGGTAGGGTCACGGGCATGTAGCCTGGCCCGTGCCCTTCTCTGGTTTGGGTGGCGAGGGTTGGCTTGGCCCCAGAGTTTGGAGGTGGAGCAGGCGGGTCGCCCGGTCCGTGCCCTTATCTGGTTTGGGTGGCCAGGGTTGGCCCTGCCCCAGAGTTCTGGAGGGGGAAGCAGGCGTGTAGCCCGGCCTGTGCCCTTCTCTGGTTTGGGTGGCGAGGGTTGGCCCTGCCCCAAAGTTCTGGAGGGGGGGCGGGTGCGTAGCCCGGCCCGTGCCGTTCTCTGATTTGGGTGGCGAGGGTTGGCCCTGCCCCAGAGTTCTGGAGGGGGGAGCGGGCGTGTAGCCCGGCCCTTGCCCTTCTTTGGTTTGGGTGGCGAGGGTTGGCCCTGCCCCAGAGTTCTGGAGGGGGGAGCGGGCGTGTAGCCCGGCCCGCACCCTTCTCTGGTTTGGGTGGCGAGGGTTGGCCCTGCCCCAGAGTTCTGAAGGGGGGAGCAGGCGTATAGCCCGGCCCGTGCCCTTCTCTGGTTTGGGTGGCGAGGGTTGGCCCTGCCCCAGAGTCTTTGAGAGGGCGGGTATTGGGCCGTCGCCTCCCCGCAGCCTCTATAGTCGGACGGGTATTGGGCCGTCGCCTACCCCGCATATGGCGCTCCGGTTAGGGTGGCGAAGCTTCGTAAGCTTGCCCTGGAGGTCTTCACTAGAGTGGGGGAGCATAGCCTAGCCGTGCTATTCTCTAGTTTGGGTGGCGAGGGTTGGCCATGCCCCAGAGTTCTGGAGGGGGGAGCGGGTATGTAGCCCGGCCTGTGCCCTTCTTTGGTTTGGATGGCGAGTGTTGGCCCTGCCCCAGAGTTCTGAAGGGGGGATCGGGCATGTAGCCCGGCCCGTGCCCTTCTCTGGTGTGGGTGGCAAGGGTTGGCTCTGCCCCAGAGTCTTTGAGAGGGCGGGTATTGGGCCGTCGAATCCTCGCAGCCTCTATAGTCGGACAGGTATTGAGCTGTCGCCTACCCCGCATATGGCGCTCCGGTTTGGGTGGAGAAGCTTCGTAAGCTTGCCCCGGAGGTCTTCACTGGAGGGGGAGCAGGCGTATAGTCTGGCCCGTACCCTTCTCTGGTTTGGGTGGTGAGGGCTGGCCCTGCCCCGGAGTTTTGGAGGGGGGAGCGGGCGTGTAGCCCGGCCCGTGCCCTTCTCTGGTTTGGGTGGCGAGGGTTGGCCTTGCCCCAGAGTTCTGGGTAGGGGAGCGGGCATGTAGCCCGACCCGTGACCTTCTCTGGCTTGGGTGGCAAGGGTTGGCTGATCACTCCGTATTTTACACCTTTTTTCTGCATGTTTGCATGTCATTTAGATCGCTCAAATCGTGTTTTTCACCTTTATTCGGCAATATTGCGATGCTTTTCATGATTTGTTGTTTTTGTCGTATTTCAGGAGATTTGAAGCGATTTGGAGTGATTCTGAGATGCACCCACTCCGGAGTGTCACCGACGACTCTCTTGAGGGGTATTTTGCTATTGGAGAGGAGTGGAAGGAGAAAGAACGTCGTAGGAGCGACGAGGATGCGAAGATATGAAGTTTGGGCATTTTTAGCACTTCACTCGACCGAGTGAAGGAGTCACTCGGCCGATCATAGGAAGCCCGCTCGGCCGGCCAGATCGGACACGCAACAGAGCAATATCAGCATGCACTCGGCCGAGCATTACCATGCCACTCGGCCGAGCACCGAGTCACCCATCGCCCGAGTGGAGCCAATACGACGACAACAAAAGAAACCGAACTCTCTGTTTTTTTCGTCTGTCAGTCCCGATGACTGACTCGGCTGAGTGGAGAAAGACGGTCCGCCCGAGTGACAACCGACGTCCGCCCGAGTGACCTCCGAGGAGATGACCCCCGAGACCCCCAAACTCTCTGATTTTGTACAGGGTTCGTCACTCGGCCGAGTGACATTTGTCACTCGGCCGAGTGAGCCGCGCTGCCTGTAGCGAAAACTGCGGATTTGAGGCTGCGCAGGGGCATTTTTGTCAGGGTTTTTTGGGCGATTTTGGGGGGTATTTAACCCCAGTTTTTAACCTAGTTTAGGAGAGTTTTTTCAGAACTTTTTGCAGCTTCTTAGATTAACTTTTTACGGATTAGATTAAGCTTTAAGGGAAGAGAGAAAAGTGAGATTTTGTTGGATGCTATCTTGTTCTTCATTGTTTTGTATTTCTCTCCCTCAAAAACTCAATTTTTATTGATATTTTGAATATTGTTATGAATTCCATTGATTTTATTTGTGAATTTTTATTGCATTCTATTATGAATTGTGAGTAGTTCATCGTCTTATGGCGTAGGGATGAACCTTATGAGCCCAATTTCGAAATTGTGATGAATTGGTGAAACTATTGCTAGGATTGATTAGGGTTAGTTTGGGATTGCTATAATACGAATAGATAGGGATTCATATCGATTGGGATTTTGCAAGAGATTGGATCCCAATTCGATAGGAAGCCCTAGATATTCGAATTGGGTTGCAATTGAATTCCTCCGGAATCGGTTTGCAAGAGATTGGACCGAAACTAGGGTTTTTCGATTGCAATTCTATACTAGTACCCGTTTGCAAGAGATTGGATGGGTAGGAACTATCCCAACCTTGGTCGTAGCTCGAGTTTGCACAAGAGTGGGCTCGAGATACAATTGAACGATGATGTTGTTCTTCACGCTAGTTTGCCTAGGTTAGGGTTTGCAAGAGATTGGACCCTACCCTAGGTTGGCTATAGACCGGCAATAGCGCGAGAGCGTGAGCTTGGTTCCACATTTAGTTGCAACTAGTTCACCCAAATTTCAAGTCTAGCAATTGTGAAACCTACGAGTCATAATGATGAGATACGGCAAGTAGCTGGGATTCCCTATCCCCTAAGCGTCTTTATTAATTTGTTAATTCCTTTATACATTTAAACGACTGTGACCGCACATTGCGAACATTCTCCCGACTTCCCCTATAGCCAGGTGATTCGAAGAAGACACTGTTATTAGGCCTCCCTGTGTTCGATACCCGCTCGTCGCTACACCGTGCGCTTGCGGTAAAACTACAATCGTCGCCGCTCCGGAACGTGTATCCGGGGCGCGATCAAGTTTTTGTCGCCGTTTCCAGGGAGGCAATAGTGTTTGATTCCTATAACCTAGCTATTTTTCTTTTTGTTCTATTATTTCTATTTTTATTTTACCCTTCCGTCGTGCTAACTATTTCTTTGAAACCCTGTTTTCCCTTGCATGTACACGAGATCCTCGGCGAACCCCGAAGAGATACTATACGATCCGGAGATCGAGCGTACATTGAGGAGGATCCGAGCGGGGAGGAGACCCGATACGGAAGGAAATTTTATGACACATCATGAGACCCCCGAAGAATTAGCGACGCGAATGGCGAGGATTATTTCCATAAGAGATAGGCTTCGGCCTAAGACTTCTTCCACGACCTCGTCCATAGCCATGCCGGAGTTGGCGGCCGACAAGAATTTTGAGTTGAAGACCGGATTGGTGGTCCTTATGCAACAAGATCCTTTTCATGGGAACTCCCATGAAAACCCTCATTACCACATCCAGCTCTTCCTATCAAAGTGCGCCACCTTCCAAATGCCAGGCATCTCTGTGGATGCTATCAGACTACGCCTCTTCCCTTTCACACTAAAGGACAAGGCATTATATTGGTTGAGGACGCAAGCTGAAGGAATCTTCACCACTTGGGATGAGTTGGCGAGTGCCTTCGTCGACAAATTTTACCCGCCCTCCAAGACGGTGAAGATTAGAAGTGCTCTCATGTCCTTCAAGCAAGGACCTCAAGAGACTCTCTACGAAGCATGTGAGCACTTCAAGGACTTGCAACATTAGTGACCTCATCATAGCATTGAGGATTGGGAGCTTGTCCATAGCTTTTACAATGGACTCCAACCGGGGACGAAGCAGATTATTGATGCCACGGCAAATGGAGCCATTTTGTCGAAGACTCCCGATGAAGCTACGGTCTTGCTTGAGGAGATGGCCTCGAACAACCAACAATGGGGGGACGAGCGAGGACATTCTTCATCCTCCTTGAAGCCCACAAGTATCTATGAGGCCAAGGTCGTGGCGGAGCTTTCTAGCAAGTTTGATTCTCTCCACAAGGTTGTGGAGAGATGAGAGAAATTCATTACGGAGCCTCAAGGAGCCCCTTCTACATCCATGCCGACAAATCATATGAGCGATTGGCAAGACCAATCCCAATCCATATATGTAGGAGGAGAGCAAGGAGAAGGAGCTTTGGAGCAAGTTCAATACGTCGCGGGGAATTCTGGATATTGGGCCAATCCGGCCGCTAGAAACCATCCGGGTTTCTCATATGCCAATAATGATGGAGCATTGAATCCCCTGCCACAACAACCTCCTCAAGCTCGGGCTCCACCACCACCACAACCGAATTATCCACAAAGGGGGCCACCGCAACAAAATTTCCCACCGAGGCAACAAGTGGGACCTTATAGGCTGCCCGGGTACAATCAAGGGTGGAGAAATCCTAACCCACCGCAAGCTCAACAACGCTCAGATTTTGAAGCAAAGGTGGATGAGTTTATGGCGGAACAACGAAAGATCAATGCCACATTGAAGGCGGGACAAGATTCTCTCGCCACCGTCGTAGCTCAAATCGGGGATCAACTTGCGTTGCTCAATAAAAACAATCAACAATTTCCGGCTCAACCCGAGCCGAATCCACAGGGCAACATCGGCCATATTAATGCGGTCGTCGTGGTTACTACAAGAGGAGGGAAGGATACCACTCCCCCCATGACTGAAGTCAAGGAGCCCGTGGTGGAGATTCTACAAGAAAGTGAGCCGGCAATTGAAGTTGAGAAAGATAAGGAGTTGCAAGGAGAAGTGAAATCTAGAACGGAGGAGCTTATCGATGAGCGCCGATTTATGCCACCAGTGCCCTTCCCTCAGCGGCTAGCTAAAGCCACGATGGAGAAACGGCTAGCCAAGTTTCTCGAGTATTTGAGAGGGGTGAGCCTCAATATCCCCGTCCTCGACGCTTTAGTGGAAATCCCATCTTATGCCAAGTTCTTAAAAGACTTGATCACGGGAAGGAAGAGGAAGGAGAAGATAATGCTCACGGAGGAAGGGACTTGGTTCACAAAAAGGGAAAAGGAGCCCGCCAATCTTAAAGATCCAGGGAGTTTCTGGATTCCTTGCACTCTAGGCGGCGTCCCCCTACAAAAGGCATTAGTAGACTTGGGGGCTAGTGTTAGCCTCATGCCCCTCTCCATGTTCTGGAGGTTGAATACCGGCACGGATTTGAAGCCTACCGACATGCGGATTCAACTAGCGGACATGAGGATTACAAGACCGGTTGGGATAGCGGAGGACATCCCACTCCAAGTTCCGGGGGGCATATGTTTTCCATGCGATTTCGTGATAATGGACATCAAGGAGGAGGGCGATACATCACTCATACTCGGACGCCCATTCCTCGCCACCGCCGGTGTCATCGTCGATGTGCGGGAGGGGACCCTTACCTTGAACGTCGGCAACATCGAAGTGGAGCTTCATATACCGAAGGCAATGAAGCACATGCCGTATCACGAAGAGCTAGATTACATGGACCTCCTTGATGAGGTCATTGAAGAGGCGATCCCCCATTCCATCGGCGCACCCCACGAAGATAGCTTCGAAGAAGGCCTAGACTTGGCCGAAGAAGAGAAGATGGAGCACTTCCCCGATATCTCCATGGCAATTGATGATGGCGGCGCTGATGTCGCAAGAATACGGGAGCTCTGTAAGCTCTCAAAGTTGAGGACTCCGAAGAAAGCTCCACCGATACGACAATCGGTGTCACCGGCAAAGAGGAAGACCGGAGCAAGCTCTAGCTTGGAGGACCCACCCCCCAACATTGCCCATGACGAATGGGCACTGAGGAAGACCACACCCCACCATGATCCAAATCCGAGTGGTCTTCCAAGCAAGTTCGACGGGTGCATCTCGGATGCACCCAACATCAAGCGTTAATTGAAAATCAATAGGGGTCGAGCTCAAGACCTAAAACGAGCGCTTGTCGGGAGGCAACCCGACGGTTATCGCGTTTTTCTATTTTTGGTTTTTATTTTTTTTGTTTTAGACTTTATTAGTGTTTTTGAGTCGTTCGCCCCGAAAATTTTGACAACGGGTCCTATTTTCTTTGACAGGAGAGGAGAACGGGATATCTATTGTATGGAGGACGACTAAGGCGAAGAAGAGCTTTCCAGGAATGCGCTCAAGGCTTAGGAGAAGAAGGAAATCAACTGGAGAAAGAAAAAACAGAGACTAGAGCCAAAACGGAGCATCACAGCAGAAAACAGGGCCTCACTCGGCCGAGCACCTTAGCCACTCGGCCGAGCAATTAACATCGTTCGCCCGGGTGGCGCACCAACGAGGAAAGTCTGCTGCACCCAACTCTCTATTATTTTTTGGATTTCAGTATAAATTTCCACTCGACCGAGTATATATCTTCACTCGGCCGAGTGAAACTGATACGCTCCTAGGGCGAAAATTGCCGAGTAGCTTGTGCCACTCGGCCGAATGGACTTTTTCCACTCGGCCGAGGGTGGCAAAGCCACTCGGCCGAGTCGTAAGCAGCGAGGAGTTTTAAAAAAATTTTGTTACGATCACTCGGCCGAGTAACATAGTCACTCGGCCGAGTCGTAACTAATCCTATATAAGCGGACGCGGGCTCGGCGCGGAATACGAAGCGTCGAATTTCTCGATCGCCCGAACCCGCGCCTGTTCGACCCTCGCTCGCCCGCTGCCGCCTTTCACTCGCCCGATCGCCGCGTCCACCGGTTCGACCGCCGAGCCACCACCGGCCGATGTCGACCGCCGACCGCCCCGACCGTCGTCGACTCCCTCGCCACCGGCCGACCTCCGGTAACCCCGATTTCGCCCCATTTCTCCATTTTCTCCTATTTTTTGACGATCCATGCACAATCAAGCCCCTAAATCAAATTAATTTCATTATCTATCTATTATACCCCTAACCCCCTATGTATTTTGAATTTTACACGCTGATATCGTTGTTTGATGTGTAGGCAATCTTGGGGAGCTTAGGGGAGCTTAGGGGAGCTTCCGGGGCACGCTTTTGGCTTAGTGGAGGCGGCGTCTTCGCACGCATCCGTTGTTTTGCTCTCGCGACGTGTTCAGGTACCATCGTTCCATTTATTTTAGCATGCCACACGTTTTACTTGTTGGGTGATCACTCGGGGCACACATGCCGCCCCGAACACGGCCACGCACTAGGAGAGCTTCCGCCAAGCGGAAGCGGCCGGATGAGCCCAGCCCCTCCCACAAGATGGAGGACTCTCCTCTGCCTACACCACCTCACCCCACACAGCCACAGCCTGCCGATCCAGTCCACCCACAGCCACCACCGGCTCCTATCGTCGGGCCGCTGGGTATTACGTTCCGAGACGACGCACATCGCGTCGCTTTTGAGCGTATCGCCCATCGCTCGATAGTGCCCTCCAGGTTCGCACACCTTGCCGACCTAGACCACCTGGGGGTACTAGAGGGGTTGATCACGTTGTATGACAACGTGGGTTGGCGAGATTTTCTTTCCGTGTCGGCGGACACCTACATCCGTCCGACACTCGAGGTGCTCAGCTCGATCGTCCGGACCACTGAGGGATGCTCCTTTCGACTTATGGATCGAGAGTGTCAGATCACTCTCGATATGCTTCGAGTGTTCTTTCAGTGGCCCGCTGTCCCCACCCCCGACCGAGCCTACACCCCCACACACATCCCTCCCCCATCCTTCAATTCACACGCCTTCTGGGCCAGGATCACAGGTTTACCTCAGGCCTTTGACCCTAGTAGGGCCAAGGCCTCGGCCATCGTCCACCCCTGCCTCCGCATAGCACAGCGCCTTATGGCGACCACCTTTCTGGCACGGTACGAGCCTGGGACGATGTCTACGCCTGAGCTCTATATGCTCTACGTGATGACTTGCCCCAGAGTTCTAGATAGGGATGGAGTTACGTTGGTCCCCGCCGTTGAGATTGACGTCGCTAGCTGGTTTTTAGACTGCATCATCGTATCGGTGGGCGCTCGCTCCCCGATATGTTGCGGCGGCCTGATCACCCTGCTAGCCCTGATGACCGGCGAGGACCTTCCGGCTGATCTGCGACGAGCCCCGGGCCCCACTGCATTATCGATAGACGTCATGGCCCGGATGAAGATGCTTCGTCCGCACGGCCAGCGGCACTGGGTATGGTTGCACGGTCCGTACGGTGCTGACTACATGATCCTTCCGAGCCCCGCTCGGACACACATAGGACCAGCACACGACGACTGGCTTCCGGCGATGGATCTCCTAATCCCCGCCGCCTACGTGCTAGAGGCCGAGGGAGCTGAGCCTGCACCACCTGCACACCCTGCACCGCCAGCTGATCCTGTGTTCCCTCAGCCTGAGCCTGCGCTTTCTGCCGCTCCCGACACTTCCGTCCCCACTTCTGCCAATGTCGGGAGTACACTTACTGAGCCTCCGCCCACCACGTATACCACTACCACCACCACTGCTGTGCCCTTGTCGGTTGAGCCACTCACCTCTTTGCCACCCGAGCGTCCACCCACCATACTTGAGAGCGGCGAGCCTTCTTTCGCTGCTGTCGTGGAGACCATGGCCAGTATGATCTCCGCTGGGGTTTCACCTTTTGGACCCCACACTTCCTCCCCAACGGTTGACCCTTCTGTCTCCACCGTAGCTGTTCTGTCTGAGAGTGTCGTGACGTCTGTCCCCACGTCTGTGTCACTGACCTCTCTTACCGCCTCGTCACCGATTTTGTCTTCCACTCCCACTGCTGCTGCTTCCACCTCACACCAGCCTGCGTCCCAGCCTCGCACTGAGTCTGGGCATCCACTGCTGAGCACAGCACCCTTACCACCCATGCCTGCTGTCCCGATCACCTACACCGCCCGTATTAGACAGCCCCGACCAGCTCAGCCTAGACCGGTCGGTCCCTCCGCTCCACCACCCCCTGACGCCTTAGTTCAGAGCGTTCGAGCTCTTGAGGGGGGTTTGAGTGGACTCCGGGGTGATTTTAGGGCTTTGTCTTCCACAGTTACCGCCATGCAGCACCGCCTCGAGCTACTTCCTAGCATTCACTTTTGCCTCACCCAGATCCTCGAGTGACTGCCACGACCACCACCCACCCAGCAGACTATTCCATGTCCACCACCACCACCACCTCCTCCTCCGCCTCAGGACGGAGATGGCGCAACACCACCAACCTAGGCACACCCTTGATGCCATCGATCTTTTTTGTCGTTATGCTGCCCATTCTCTGCTTGGCCCTGATGCTTTTTGCCCCCCCTCCTCCCCTCACTATTTTTGTCCACATTTTGATCATATCATCCTATTTTCTTTTTTTGGGAGTGAGGGAGAGTATTTTTGGTGACACACACATTTTTGCATCACTCTTATCCTTGCATGCATCACATTCGCATCATATTTTTCATTTTGTTGTTTTTATTTCTTTTTATCATGCATGCATATCCACCCCCCTCCCATTACACGTCTCTCGGTGTGCCACACTTTGTACATTGAGGACACTGTGCACTTTAGCTTGGGGGAGTGAGTTCTCGCGCTTTTTGCTTTTGTCACCTTTTATTTTTAGTTTTCCCACGTTTTTCCACTTTATCACTCACTTTTTCATCACTTTTTCATTTTTTTACCATGCATCACGTTTTTCTTATTTTTCTTGTGTGTTGCATTGTAAATAGTTTTTATTTTCGTTTATCTTTATTTCTTTCATCTTTTACTAGAGATGACTTTTCTGTGATGATGATGACGTAGTGTTAGCTTCTCTCTATATGCATGCTATATTTGTCATGTCATAGTGTTTTTATTTCTGATATCATATGCTATGTCCTGCCTTGCGTTTAGAAATGGTAACCCACTCTCTTTTGGTGTATGAAAATGGATGAAATTCTATTATTAGCTGATGTCTGATAATTCATATGTATGCTATCGTAGAAAACACACCAAGATTCACGCATTGATGCTTATATCTGGAGTACTGCTTTCCTTTCCCTCATATCACTTCTATATGCATGATTTGTACATTTCACTTCAGGTTGATTGAATTGTTGCTAGCAATGATAAATCTGGATTAGTTTACTTTTTGAGATTAAACTGAGTAGATTATATTACCCTGCTGAAGTTGTCGTGCACGTCTTATAGAGTGAACTGAGAGATACATTTATTTCTTTCTCCACATATCTTGAATATTATTTCTCTATTTTAAATTCATTGGTGAATCTCCCCTTAGCGATTCTATTATTGGCATTCCCCCGTTATTAAAATCACATGCTCTAAGTTCCCCAAAATCCAAAGAAAAAAATAATACTTGTATATCCTTCTCTTTGATTTGGGAACATTGTGTATATATGCTATTGAAAAAAAAGAAAAAAAAGAAAAAAGAAAAAGAAAAAGATTTGAGAATAAGAAAAGAAAAGAGAAAAGTAGTTCGACAATGATCCCATCTCATATACTTTGTCTCTTTCTTCCCTCTTTTGTTTTATTTTTGACTTTTGGAGCTTCATAAAAATGGGGATGTAAATATCGTTTTATATATGCCACCACGCTTATAGATAAGCTTGGGGGAGAGAATTCGATGATGTGTGAGAGAGTGACTACTTGACGGTGCATGACAACCTAGGCTAAGTAATATTTTACACTCGGTGAGATTGCTAAAGTTTCACGAAATCCAGAAATCTACGCTTAGCATTCATTTCATGAAAACCGCACTTTTTCTATTCTTACTATTCTATCGTGTGATATCTCTTATACTCCTTATAGAAAGCATTCAATTGAAAAGTGTGTGATCTACGATATTGTATACCGCTTTAGATGCTTCAGACGATGTTAATCTTAGAATTATTCCATTTTTCATGCTATATTGGTATTCTTGGGTTTTCTATTTCAAATGCATCATTATACTATGGTATCAAAATAAAATACTTTGACATGTGTTTTATATTCGATGCATGCTATATGAGTAAGCAAAACCCACGTCCTGAGAAAAATGATCTAGCAACTTCCCTCTTCGTTTTCTATTTTGTTTTTCGTTTTCCGTTTTCCGCCTTTCCGCCGTTTTCTTTATCTTTATCCACCGGGTTCGCTTTTTACTTATCTTCCTCGAGGACGAGTAAGAGGTAAACTTGGGGGATTTTGATCACTCCGTATTTTGCACTTTTTTTGCATGTTTGCATGCCATTTAGATCGCTCAAATCGTGTTTTTCACGTTTATTCGGTAATATTACGATGCTTTTCACGATTTGTTCTTTTTGTCATATTTCAGGGGATTTGGAGCAATTTGGAGTGATTCTGATATGCACCCACTCCGGAGTGTCACCGACGACTCTCTTGAGGGGTATTTTGCTATTGGAGAGGAGTGGAAGGAGAAAGAACGTCGTAGGAGCGACGAGGATGCGAAGATATGAAGTTTGGGCATTTTTAGCACTTCACTCGGCCGAGTGAAGGAGTCACTCGGCCGACCATAGGAAGCCCGCTCGGCCGGCCAGATCGGACACGCAACAGAGCAATATCAGCATGCACTCGGCCGAGTATTACCATGCCACTCGGCCGAGCACCGAGTCACCCATCGCCCGAGTGGAGCCAAGACGACGGCAACAAAAGAGACCGAACTCTCTATTTTTTTTGTCTGTCAGTCTCGATGACTGACTCGGCCGAGTGGAGAAAGACGGTCCACCCGAGTGACAACCGACGTCCGCCCGAGTGACGAAAGACCGTCCGCCCGAGTGACCTCCGATGAGACGACCCCCGAGACCCCCAAACTCTCTGTTTTTGTACATGGTTCATCACTCAGCCGAGTGACATTTGTCACTCGGCCGAGTGAGCCGCGCTGCCTGTAGCGAAAACTGCGGATTTGAGGCTGCGCAAGGGCATTTTCGTCAGGGTTTTTTGGGCGATTTTGGGGGGTATTTAACCCCAGTTTTTAACCTAGTTTAGGAGAGTTTTTTCAGAACTTTTTGCAGCTTCTTGGATTAACTTTTTAGGGATTAGATTAAGCTTTAATGGAGGAGAGAAAAGTGAGATTTTGTTGGATGCTATCTTGTTCTTCATTGGTTTGTATTTCTCTCCCTCAAAAACTCAATTTTTGTTGATATTTTGAATATTGTTATGAATTCCATTGATTTTATTTGTGAATTTTTATTGCATTCTATTATGAATTGTGAGTAGTTCATCGTCTTAGGGCGTAGGGATGAACCCTACGAGCCCAATTTCGAAATTGTGATGAATTGGTGAAACTATTGCTAGGATTGATTATGGTTAGTTTGGGATTGCTATAATACGAATAGCTAGGGATTCATATCGATTGGGATTTGCAAGAGATTGGATCCCAATTCGATAGGAAGCCCTAGATATTCGAATTGGGTTGCAATTGAATTCCTCCGGAATCGGTTTGCAAGAGATTGGACCGAAACTAGGGTTTTTCGATTGCAATTCTATACTAGTACCCGTTTGCAAGAGATTGGATGGGTAGGAACTATCCCAACCTTGGTCGTAGCTCGAGTTTGCACGAGAGTGGGCTCGAGATACGATTGAATGATGATGTTGTTCTTCACGCTAGTTTGCCTAGGTTAGGGTTTGCAAGAGATTGGACCCTACCCTAGGTTGGCTATAGACCGGCAATAACGCGAGAGCGTGAGCTCGGTTCCACATTTAGTTGCAACTAGTTCACCCAAATTTCAAGTCTAGCAATTGTGAAACCTACGAGTCACAATGATGAGATACGGCAAGTAGCGGGGATTCCCTATCCCCTAAGCGTCTTTATTAATTTGTTAATTCCTTTATACATTTAAACGACTGTGACCGCACATTGCGAACATTCTCCCGACTTCCCCTATAGCCAGGTGATTCGAATAAGACACTGTTATTAGGCCTCCCTGTGTTCGATACCCGCTCGCCACTACACCGTGCACTTGCGGTAAAACTACAATCGTCGCCGCTCCGGGACGTGTATCCGGGGCGCGATCATTGGCCCTGCCCCGAGTCTTTGAGAGGGCGGGTATTGGGCCGTCGCCTCCCCGCAGCCTCTATAGTCAGACGGGTATTGGGCCGTCACATACCCCGCATATGGCGCTCCAGTTTGGGTGGTGAAGCTTCGTAAGCTTGCCCCGGAGGTCTTCACTGGAGGGGGGAGCGGGCGTGTAGCCAGGTCCGTGCCCTTTTCTGGTTTAGGTGGCGAGGGTTGGCCCTGCCCCAGAGTTCTGAAGGGGGGAGCGGGTGTGTAGCCCGGCCCGTGCCCTTCTCTTGTTTGGGTGGCAAGGGTTGGCCCTATCCCAGAGTTTTGGTGGGGGTAGCGGGCGTGTAGCCCGGCCCGTGCCCTTCTCTAGTTTGGGTGGCGGGGGTTGGCCCTGCCCTAGAATTTTGGAGGGGGGAGCGGGCGTGTAGCCCGGCCCGTGCCATTCTCTGGTTTGGGTGGCGAGGGTTGGCCCTGCCCCAGAGTCTTTGAGAGGACGGGTATTGAGCCGTCGCCTACCCGCAGCCTCTATAGTCGAAAGGGTATTAGGCCGTCGCCTACCCTGCATATGGCGCTCCGGTTTGGGTGGCGAATCTTCGTAAGCTTGCCCCGAAGGTCTTCACTGGAGGGGGAGCGGGCGTGTAGCCCGGCCCGTGCCCTTCTCTGGTTTGGGTGACGAGGGTTGGCCCTGCCCCAGAGTCCTGGAGGGGGAGCGGACGTGTAGCCCGGCCTGTGCCCTTCGCTAGTTTGGGTGGCGAGGGTTGGCCCTGCCCCAGAGTCTTTGAGAGGGCGGGTATTGGGCTGTCGCCTCCCCGCAGCCTCTATAGTCGGACGGGTATTGGGCCGTCGCCTACCCCGTATATGGCACTCCAGTTTGGGTGGCGAAGCTTCTTAAGCTTGCCCCGGAGGTCTTCACTGGAGGGGGGAGCGGGCATGTAACCCTGCCTGTGCCCTTCTCTGGTTTGGGTGGCGAGGGTTGGCCCTGCTCCAGAGTTCTGGAGGGGGGAGCGGGCGTGTAGCCCGGCCCGTGCCCTTCTCTGGTTTGGGTGGCAAGGGTTGGCCCTGCCCCAGAGTCTTTGAGAGGTCGGGTATTGGGCCATCGCCTCCCCGTAACTTCTATAGTCGGACGGGTATTGGGCCGTCGCCTATCCCACATATGGCGCTCTGATTTGGGTGGCAAAGCTTCGTAAGCTTGCCCCGGAGGATAGCTTCTGGCTCCCCCGCATTAACCCCACTCCCCGCGGAGTTTGGAACTTTACCATCTGATGGAGCAGGCTGCGGAGCGCTTCTATGGCCGTCATGTATGGTCTTCGTATGATCCTGTTGTATGCCGACGCGATATCGACGACAACAAACTGCGTCATGCGAGTGACGACCCTTGGTTCCTCTCCGAGTGACATCGACAGGGTGATCACCCCCACAATAGGAGTCGAGTGGCCAGTGAAGCCGATGATTGGCCCAGTGCAAGGTTTCAGGTCCGCCTGCCCCAGCCCCATCTTCTCTACCGTCGACATGAATAGGATGTCGCAGGAGCTCCCGGTGTCGATCAGGAGACGGCTAATGATGGACGTCCCTATCTAAGCCTCGATGACGATGGCGTCATCATGTGGTAGCTCGATTCCCTCCAGATCCTCGTCGGTAAAGGTGACGGGAGGTCGGGCTACCCTTCTCTCCCTCGCATCGCCTCCGAGACCCGTTGCCATCACCTGCCGTGCATACGCCTTCCTGCTCGACGACGACGACCCTTCAGAGAATGGCCTTCCATATATTACATCTATGCGCATGACCGGCTTCGACGGGCGAGGTTCCTCCCGCGCGTCGTCTGGTGGCGAATCCGGTCTTCACGCTCCTCGCGGGGCCTGCTCCTCCTGGATTGGCCTCCTGCCCTCGACGAAACCTCCCAGGTGGCCCACCTAGATCAATCGCTCGATCTCCCACTTGAGGGTGTAGCAATTGTCGGTATCATGGCCATGGTCCCGATGGTACCGACAATACTTCCGTAGATCCCGCTTGGCCGGGTCGGACTTCATTTCCCTGGGGGTCTGGCAGCAGCCCAGCCCTTGTCGTCGCAGCCAACACCTCTATCATTAGGGCATTGAGCTGGGTGTACTTGGCCTGCAGGGGCCCCTCAAGCCTTGGGACCGCTCGGGGGGCTCTCGGGCCGGAGCGAATTCTCGCGCCTGGCCGGGACGGTCTTGCGGGCGATGCCCAGCGGGGTCGCGCCTCGGTTGAGCCGACTGGTCGCGGCCTCGGGGCCCATTTTCTTGCTTCGGCCTGGGATAGGACTGGGGCTCGCCCTGGGACGATCTGGTCGGGGCGACCGGTTCTTTTGCACCGAGGGTCTCCTCGGTCAGCGCGTACCTCTCCGCCTACACTACTAACGCGTCGTAGTCGGCCGGCAGGTCCCAGAGCAGGGATTTACGGAGGCTCCGATTCTGTAGTCCCGTCTTGAAGGCTAGCATGAGCACTTCATCGCCGCATGCTACCACTGCCTGCCTCTCATCCTGGAAGCGGCACAGGTATTTCCCAGTCGTCTCTCCTTCCCCTTGGATGATCGTGCTGAGGTAGTCCAAGGGCTTCTTCTTTACTCGCCTGGCCTGGAACTCTTTACAGAACTTGTGGGATAGTTTGTCGAAGCTCCCAATGGACCTCGCCGGCAAGCCATAGTACCATTCCAGCGCCGTGTCCTTCAGGCTCTATGAGAAAAGCCGGCCTAGGAACGCGTCATCCACATCATGTGCCTCTATCGCCCCCGGTACTATTGTACGTAGGAGAGGGGGTCGCCCCTTCCGCCGTAGGTGGCCAGATGGGTGGCCTTGAACCTCACGGGTCTCGGGGCCGACGTGATCCACCGTGCCAATGGCGTGGCCTCTTCAGGGTAGGCGGTGCGTTCTGGAGCGTGTCCCCTCTGCCATTCTGGGGTTAGGCTTCGGTCCCACCTCGGCTGCTGTCAGTCATCATACCACGGGGAATAACGACGCAGTCACCGGGAGGGCTCCCTTTATGGGCTGGGGATTCGGTGCGCGGCAGACTGCGGTCATCCCAGTATCACCGGCCCATTTTCTTCGCCTCCGGGATCCCCCTCCGCTCTTGATTTTCTCTTAGTATCATATCGCGCTCTGTGACGAGGAAGCAGAGCTGTTCGTAAATGGCCTCCTCGTCCAGACGACTTGGGGAGAAACACCGACGGGGCAGATTTTGCCCCCGAGGTGGGGTCTCGGTGATTGGCGGGCTGCGTTCATTCATGTGTTGCTCGTCCGTCATCGAAGCTTCCGGGATCTCCCGGTTCTCCCCATTCTCCCTTTGGAGCCTTTCGCGCTCCGTGCTAATGAAGCAGAGCTGGCGTCGGGCCGTTGCTTCGTCGAGGAGGGCTTACCGGGCGGCCTCGGCTGTTGGATATTGGACTCCCCGGATTTGGTTTTGGATGATGAACAAACATAAATATATCGTGAACTAACACTTTGTGAGCGCAGTTATGGAGATCGTCGCCAAATTCATGTGAACATCCAAAGCGACATCTCGAGACTTCTCAAAGCACGTGATCGTATGCCTAAAGCTTCGTTGAAGCTTTTGGACCATTTTAGAAGTCATGAAGATTCGGATCGAAGCTTTCGAAGACGGTTCGTCATGTTTTATTTAGTCTTTTAGCTTCGTTCCGTAGAATGTTAAGCCTTGAGTAGGTCTTACGTTTTAATCTTCATAATGCTCCTATCTTAGACATAGGATCTTAGTAGAAGTCCATACAAACTTTCCCGAAGCTTCGCGCTTCGATTCGGGACTTTTTGTGCATGTTAGTTGGTTCAAGAAGAAGAACCAACCGACTATATGGTGATCTAGTCGATCGGCAATGCTTCTTGGACCGACTAGTTTGCCTTCTCAATTCTTAGCTCTTTACTGTTTACAGTTAGTCGGTCTACGTTGACTCATCGACCGACTAGTTGGTGAACTAGTCGGTCAGTGATCCTTCTTAGACCGACTAGTTGAGCTTTCCCTGTACATGCCAGGTTACTGTTTATCGTTAGTCGGTCTATGTACATTTGGCGACCGACTAGTTGATGAACTAGTCGGTCAACTTTTGTTCTTGGACCGACTAAATCAATTTGTGCTCAGACTTTTAGTTTTATCTCTTAGTCGGGCTAAGTTCACTCACCGACCGACTAGTTGTGAAACTAGTCGATTGGCAAGTCTTCTTGGACCGACTAGTTCCTTAAGTCTGAACTTTCATCTATTCACTGTTCATCCATTAGTCGGTTCATGCTGTTTGACCGACCGACTAGTTGATGAACTAGTCGGTCAGTGGTTGTTCTTTGACCGACTAGTTTGGTTCAGAATAGAGCCGTTGGAGCTTTAATTGAAACGTTTTTCTCTCTCTCTTTCCTCTAACCTATATATACTTGGTGTGCTGCATTCATTGCACTCAAGGCTGATATTAAGAGAAGTTTAGATATCAAAGAGAAAGAATTCAATCTCATTAAAGCTCATTCATTTCCTTTCAAGAATCTCTCCCTCACTCTTATTTCAAAAGAGAGATTCATTGATTGTGAGCCTTCCAAGCCAATTGCTTGATTTTAGGTCACCAACAACCTCATAGCTCTCCATATCTGATCTACATCTTGGAGCTAGGGTTTGGTGCATCTTCATCTTCCCCAAAATCATCTTTGCCCTAATTCGTAAGTTTACTCAAGGCAGAGGTATTTT
>JAULAV010004126.1:0-50001 GCA_030789695.1 Scilla litardierei | reverse complement strand
AGGAAGAGATGGAGAAATGCGAGGGGGAGGTGGAGAGAGAGACTAATGGAGGATTTGAGGTTGTGGGAGAGGGATTTTGGCAGTCGGGTGCTTGGAGGAAGACAAAACGACGGAGAAATGGCGAGATCGGGCGAGGGTTTGTGAGCGGGTGGGTCGGGGGTATTTATAGGTTTTAAGTCGAACCGGTCGGGTGAGTTTTCACCCGATCGGTTGACATTAGGTCGAAAATTGATGCTGAAAAAACGCTACAGGCGACCCGATCGGTTGAGAACTCAACCGATCGGTTCGCCGCTCCACACATTTTCCCGAGAACTCAGAGTTTCTCACCCGGTCCCTCAACCGGTCTCGCATCTTGCCACCCGGTCGGTTGACGAATTCTGAGATTTTTCCGAGAGTTTCCCCAGGTCACCCGGTCTGCTCACCCGGTCTCTTCTTTCTTCACTCGGTCGGTTCATTTTATGATAGACACGGCTGTTAGCTGATACATTCCAACCGATCGGGTGAGTTATCACCCGGTCGGTTGAGACCTTGTTTTCTGCAAAAACCCCAAAATCGCCTAAGTTTCACGACGGAAGTTGTTGCGGTTGGATTTATTTATAAAAATAGATAAAAATAAAGTAGAAAAAGTCTTTAAAAACGGAAGTAAAAGTTCAGAGCATGGGTTACCTTCCATGAAGCGCTTTTGTTTAACGTCGTTAGCTCGACGACCGTCGATGATGTTCATGGTGGGCGATACGGGTGATGCCCAAAATCTGGCATCTCTTCAGCTCCAGAGGTTGTGACTATTGGTGCAGTCGGCGGCTGTAAAAAGATTTGCTCGACTACCCTCCCTTTGTTGACAGGATCCGGGGGCTTCTCCCTCAAATTGGCGTCCACCGCCATCTTTTTCAGGATCCGGACCTCATCGTCGGTGAGGTCCATGGGTTCTTTCCCTTTTCTCCTCGTAGGAGGAGACTTAGGAAATCCGGGAGGGATCACATGTCGCGCGACCGCCTCATTAGCAACTTCAATCTTTGGGGAGCCAACTTGCTCTCCAAGGTCCCCTAAGCTATCGGGGGGATTCCTCGAGAGCACTTCACAGGCACTTGTTTCAACAGCTCTATCTTTTT
The DNA here is from genome assembly GCA_030789695.1 of Scilla litardierei. Classification (NCBI taxonomy): domain Eukaryota; kingdom Viridiplantae; phylum Streptophyta; class Magnoliopsida; order Asparagales; family Asparagaceae; genus Scilla; species Scilla litardierei. Next base: position 48,892 of record JAULAV010004126.1, on the reverse strand, counting down.
CATTCTCCAGCATACTGATACTTGGATCATCCGGGGGATTTGGATGCTTCATCGACAAGCCTAAGTCAAATTCGACTCTTTCTTGGCCCACATTGAGGGAAAGCTTCCCATTCTTCACGTCCATCAACACTCCGGCGGTTGCCATAAAGGGTCGTCCAAGAATAATTGGGGTATGCTTGTCTTCCGGCATGTCCATCACCACAAAATCAACCGGTACATGTACTCCTTTCACATCGACGGGGAGGTCGTCCACTACTCCCACCGGATACTTGACCGAACGGTCAGCAAGTTGTAATGTCATGCCGGTGGGCTCTAAGTCTCCCATCCCTATTCTCTTGTACAACGATAGGGGCATTAAGCTGACGCTCGTACCAAGATCGACGAGCGCCATCTGGATTTGCACTTCCCCAATAAAGCAAGGGATGGAGAAACTTCCGGGGTCCTTGAGCTTGGGCAGATTTGCACGCTGAATGAGTGCGCTGCACTCCGCCGTTAACACGACCTTCTCTTTTCTAGATCCCTGTGTCACCAAGTCTTTCAAGAATTTAGCATAGGAGGGGATCGTCTCTATGGCCTCAAGGAAGGGGATTTGAAGGCTTAAATCCTTGACCATGGCAAAAATTGCCATACTTCTCGTCGATTTTCGCTTGGGCCAAACGTTGTGGAAAGGGCACAACGGGCTTGAAAACCTTCAAATTCCCTTCTTCTTTCTTCTTCTCTTCTTCGGGGGTTCCCTCCGGAGCCACAATTTTTGGTGACGGGGGTACCGTCGTCGTCAGCTTTTTCAATTGGCCGCTCAACGGCCAGTGGTGCTTCCGGTTCCCTGGGTGGCACTCTAGCAGGAATTTGTGTCCCGCTCCTCAAGACTATGGCGGACACGTTCTCATGCTCATGTGTGAGCGCCAAGGTCCGATTTACCCCCTAGGGTTCACCTCAGGCTGTGGCGGTAATAAATTCTGTGGTCTTTGCAGGTTCGCCACTTGCAACCCCAGCTGGGTCACCTGATCGGTGATCACTCTTTGTCCCATCTCCAGCTTCAGATTGATCTTCTCCTGGTTGGCTATGTATTGAGTCAAGAGGGACTCAACCAGAGAAATGGCCCTCTGCTGGCCGTATTGCTGCTGGGTGGGCTGCTGATTCCTAGGAGCATACTGTTGATACTGCGGTGGAGGTTATTGCTGTTGAAATTGCTGCTGCTGGAACTCCTGCTAGGGCCTAGCCGGCTGATAAGTCTAATGTTGTTACTGAGCCGGCTGTTGGTAAGGCGCCTGGTAACAAGGTTCGGATGATTCCGGTTGTTTGGAGAGTAGGCCGGATTTGAGTTGGTTCGTGGTGGAAATGGCACATTCCCCGTAGGATTGTAGAACAATGCGATCGCCTGATCCAACGGTGGTGAGATGTCACCACCGTCGAACTCTCCAAAAACTTCGGATTCTACCGCAGCAATCTGTTGTGAACCGACGCCACCGGCGCCTACCATCAATGCGGAGATCTGGGTTGACAGAAAGTCAAACTTGCTTGACAATTTGTCGACGTCTTCCACTCTATGGATGCCCCTAGACCTTGGTGTGGCTCTCTCGTCACACCACCGTTCATTGTTGGATGCCATATTTTCCAAAATTTGCCCGGCATCTTCTTCGCTTCTCGACATGAAGGACCCTCCAGCCGTGGCATCCATGGAAGATTTTAAATCGTCCCTCAACCCATTGTAAAACAGATTTATGATCTGCCACTTGGGGAGCTCATGGTGGGGACATCTTCTCTGCATCTCCTTGTATCTCGTCCAGGCTTCATGCAAGGACTCGTGGCTGGCCTGGGAGAAGGAGGAGATCTCGCTCCTCAGCTTCATGGTCTTCCCCGGGGGAAAGAACTTTGTCAGGAAAGAATTGGAGAGCTTCTCCCACATGTTGAATGTATTCGGGTCCTTCCCCCTGAGCCACAGCTTGGCCTTATCTCGCAAGGAGAAGGGGAACAGCTTCAGTCGGATCGCCTCAGTTGTGACACAATTAATCCGGAAGGTGTCACATTTCTCCAAGAAGGAGTCTAGATGCTTGATTGGGCTCTCCATGGGTGCACCCGAAAACTGATCCTGCTGGATCCACGTCACCAAAGATGGCTTAAGCTCGAAGCTTTGGGCCGTAATAGCTGGAGGACAGATGGCGGAGGTGGACTCAATGGAAGGCATCGAGTACTCCAACAGGGACTTGTGAGGCGGGGTGTTCTCCCCCATGGCTTCAGGATCCTCTCTTCTTCGCTTCTCGGCGACCAAACGCCTAAGGGTGGCGTTTATCTCTGGATCAACGGGGATCAAGTCGTCGAGACTTCTTGAACTCCTGCGCATGAAAAACAACAAACACCCGTGAAGCGACAAGTGGGAAAGAAACAGATAAGATAAGAAATAAAAATAAAAATAAAAATAAAAATAAAAAGGAAAAAGAAGAATGCGAAAATTATCGCGAGGTAGGGATAAGAGCTAGACACTAGGGTTCATGAGATCCTAAAATAACAAGCATGTTGCCTCCCCGGCAACGGCGCCATAAACTTGGCGTGCCCCCGGTTTGCAAGCCGCAAATGGCCGGGGACCCGGTGGAGGTTTAGATATTTGTAACCGCAAGCGCACGGGGTTGTAGTGTGGCTTGGGGGTCGAACACAGGGAGGCTAGGATGTGCTTGTGTCAAAGAGGACCAAAATCACCCCGGGGGCGAGCTAGCCCAGATCGGATGATGGGTTGTCACAGTAAAGGAATGCAAGGTATAGACAATATAAAGAAAAACCCGGGACTCTAGTTTCGACCCCAACGAGTGGCTCTCGCCGATACGGCCTACGGGTAGGATGGCGATTAGAATTAGGGTCTAATGGTGAGACGTTGCCTCTAAAAGTGGTACCGGCATCCCATGGACCCGATATTCCGGTCGGTGCCCAGGATGATACGTCGGACTTCCCGGGTTCAATCAGTGGGCACTCCAGTGTCCATTAACACTGATAGACTCTGGGAGCACTAAGCTCGCAACGATAACTCCCAACGTCTCGTCCTGCCGCTCCCGCGCGCTAGGATTTGGCGTCTACGCTAAGGGCGTGAGCTATGGCTAGGGAGTCAACCGCCAAGTTTATTCCCCCCTGGCCCAACGGTCAAAGGCGGTCTTTTTTCCGCCGATGACAATAAAACACCCAGCGTAACCGTTAGATTCCTAATCCCTATCGATTTCCTAACCCTATGGACGCATCGGGAAGAGCCCACGAAGGGGTTTCCGCCAGAATCCCGGATTTGGGAACTACTTACAAATATTCATTAAAAAGCGATCTAAATGAAAATGGACCGTCAAAATCATAATCAGACAATAGAAATGCAATGGTAGTAAAGAAATTAAGATAATACTAAAGTTTTACAAAGATCCGAAAACTTACAAAAACTGGAAAATTACAGCCGTCACAAAATGAAGAAAACAGTAAAAAATAACCAACTCCCGAATCTGGGAAACCTAGGGTTCTATTTATAGAAAACTACATCACCCGACCGGTTGACAAGTCAACCGGTCGGGTGAGCCGCTTCACAAAATCACAGCGCAAAGCGGGGTTTCACCCGGTCAGTATGAACCGGTCGGTTGGATCTTGGATGCGGTCGGTTGGATCTTGGTGCCGACCGGTTGGATCTTGGTGCAGACCGGGTGAGGAGACCGGTTGGAACTTCGAGTCTTGGCTGTTTGAAATTCAGCTACAGGTGAACCGATCGGGTGAAGGTCACCCGATCGGTTGGCAATCAGCTCCGAATTCCAGAGACATTGAGCTTCAGACCCGGTCGCTGAACCGACCGGGTGACTTCTCGTGAGCTCCAAGCTACGTCTGGGTGGTGCACGCGTGCATCACCCGATCGGTTGGAGATGACCAACCAACCAGGTGAGGGGCTGAAAGATGCAATCTTCATCGTTTGACCCCCTGGATCACGCGTGACTCCTCCCGTTGCTCCGGGGACACATGATATCATCGTTTTATGCCACAAATGCCAGCAAACTCCTGCAAAACACAGAAAACACGGAAAAGTGAAAGAAAACAAGAAAACACAAGAAAACATGAGAAAACGAATAAAAGACGGCGGTAAAATACGGAAAAACACAGAAGAAAATGTGCGTAAATGTATGAAATATAAACGCACGTCAATAAGCCCATAGTGCATCGTTCAACTTCATTGACCAATCTTTTCTAGATCTATCTACGGTCTTTTCTAGAATTTGCTTGATTTCTCGGTTTGACACCTCCACTTGGCCACTCGTCTGAGGGTGGTATGCCATGCCAACTCTGTGGTTCACCCCATATCTTTTTAACATGGCTTCAAATTTGTTTTCTATAAAGTGGCTTCCCCCATCGCTTATCAAAGTACGAGGCACCCCAAAGCGTGGGAAGATGTTTTGCTTGAAAAACTTGGACACCACCCTCGCATCATTAGTAGGGGTCGCAATGGCTTCCACCCATTTAGAGACGTAATCCATGGCTAATAAGATGTACTTGTTTCCCTTGCTTGACGGACAAGGTCCCATGAAGTCCACTCCCCAACAATCAAATAGCTCAATTTCTAGAATGGGCCTCATCGGCATCTCGTTTCGCCTTGATATGTTCCCGGTTCGTTGGCATCTATCACATCCCTTGACGAAGTCATACGTATCCTTGAACATGGTCGGCCAAAAGAATCCGCATTGCAATATCTTAGCGGTGGTCTTAGATGAGGCGTGATGTCATCTGCATGGCATACTATGGCAATGCGAGATGATTGACGTGGCTTCCTCATTGGAAACACATCTCCGAATAACACCATCCTTGCAAATCTTGAAGACATACGGATCTTCCCAAAAATAGTTTCGGTCTTCGTGCATAAATCTTCTCTTTTGTTGCGTGGGCATCCCACATGGTTTTATCCCACAAGCCAAATAATTAACGAGATCTGCATACCAAGGCACCTCTCCGGGTCTTACGGTGAATAGCCTTTCGTCGACAAAGGTGTCATCGATTGGCAAGCTCTCATCCTCCTTGTCGCGAACAAGTCTAGATAAGTAGTCCGCCACAACGTTGTCCGTTCCATTCTTGTCTCTAATCTCCAAGTCAAATTCTTACAACAAAAGTATGCATCTTATCAATCTTGGTTTTGCCTCTTTCTTACTTAGAAGATACTTAAATGCCGTATGGTCGGTGTGGACAATAACCTTGGATCCAAGGAGGTAGGAACGGAACTTCTCGATGGAGTAGACAACCGCTAAAAGCTCTTTCTCGGTGGTAGTATAATTTTTCTGCGCGTCGTCCAATGTTTTGCTAGCATAAAATATAGCATGAAGCTTTTTGTCTTTCCTTTGTCCTAGCATCGCCCCAATGGCTTGGTCACTTGCATCACACATAAGCTCGAAAGGAAGGCTCCAATCCGGCGGTTGTATGATGGGGGCGGAAATGAGCGCTTCCTTCAACGTATTACCTGCTTGCAAACACTCTCCTGAAAAGACAAAGGGGCATCTTTAGCAAGTAAGGAAGTAAGAGGTCGGGCAATTTAGGCAAAGTCCTTGATAAAGCGGCAGTAAAACCCCGCATGAACAAGGAAGCCTCTAATGCCTTTACATTAATGGGAGGAGGGAGTTTTTCGATTACCTCAACTTTCGCCTTATCAACCTCAATTCCTCTAGAGGACATAAGATGCCCAAGTACTATCCCCTCGGTGACCATAAAATGACATTTTCCCAATTAAGAGTGAGGTTGTTTTGTTGGCATCGTTCGAGGAATTTAGTAAGATTAGCCAAACAAGAATCAAACTCACTTCCATACACATAAAAATCATCCATGAAGACTTCCATAATATTTTCAATGTAATCGGAAAAGATTAATGTCATGCATCTTTGAAAAGTGGCGGGAGCATTGTAAAGTCCAAAGGGCATCCTACGATAGGCTTATGTACCATAAGGACATGTGAAAGTGGTCTTTTCTTGGCCGTCTTCATGCAAGGGGATTTAAAAGAATCCCGAATAACCATCCAAAAAACAGAAGTATTTGTGTTTAGCAAGACGCTCAAGCATTTGATCAATGAAGGGCAATGGGTAATGGTCTTTCCGAGTGGCTTTGTTTAATTTCCTATAATCAATGCACATTCGCCATCCCGTGACGGTACGCGTAGAAATGGGTTCTCCCTTTTCGTTTTTTATAACGGTAATCCCCGCTTTTTTCGGGACGACGTGAACGGGGCTAACCCACCGGCTGTCAGAGATGGGATAGATGATACCGGCTTCAAGTAATTTAAGAATCTCTTTCTTAACCACCTCCTTCATGTTAGGGTTTAACCGCCTTTGAGGCTCTATGGAGGTGGCTTCAGTGTTTTCCAAGTGGATTCTATGCGTGCAAAGCCTAGGGCTTATTCCCTTAAGATCAGAGATGGTGTAGCCAAGCACATCCTTGTGACTCCTAAGGCCATCTAAGAGTCTCTCTAGTTGATCATGGTTGAGGTGGGCATTAACAATAACAGGATAGGTCAATTTATTATCCAAGAAAGCGTACCTTAGATTTGGTGGTAATTGTTTAAGCTCTACCTCAGGTGGCACTGTACCCTTCACTTCTTCTCCTTGTGTAAGCTTGATTTCTCTTGCAACATCTGGGTTTAGTTCTTTCTCTTTGAGTGGGCTTCCCCATTCAGACTCAGATTCACTTCTTGGTGAGGACGGCGCATCGGAATAAACACTGCACAACTCCGCACATGCATCGATGGGATCACCATCGTGCTCCGGTCCAAACCTAAGATCAAGAGATGCGTCAGTAGGTTCATAAATATAAGAGTAAGGGTCGTAAAGTGTACTTCCCTGAATCTCAGCAAGACCAGCGGAATTCTCGGAAGCGTTATACTCTTCGGTGCATGCTCCGCCGCTTTCAAAATATAACTTGTCGTCTCTCACATCAACTCTGATGTTGCCCTCGATAGTCCCTTTCGGGGAGACTCGATCCATCACAAAAATAGCAAATTGTTGCTCAATGGGGTCCTTGACAGCAACGGCGAACGCCCCTTGTGGCATGAACCTCATCAACAAGTTCTCTAAGAAGGTTCGTGAAGGAATCTTCGTCCCCCGAGCTAGACTCAATCATCAAAATTACGTCTCCCATGTTCATGTCAAGGTCTCATGGAGAATTCGGGGAAAGCCAGTAAATTGGACAGCAAACAGAGTCAGTAAGGAAAAATAAAGAAAGAAAGGTGGATAGATGGTAAGGGATAACCTGGTGATCAAAATTAAAAACAGTCAAATACCCCTCCCCGGCAACGGCGCCAAAAACTTGATCGCGCCCCGGGATGCACACACACCCGGGACAAGCGACTCGTAGTCTTACCGCAAGCGCACTGTGTATCGGCGAGCGGGTATCAAACTCAGGGAGGAACAATGACAGTGTCTCCTTCCAATCACCTAGCTATCAAAATGGTCGAGAATAATTTGGGGTAAAATTGTCACAATCGTTCGAATGTCGATAGAAATATTAATAAAATAAAGCGCCTAGGGGTAGGGAATCCATGCTACGGTCCGTATCTCATCGTTGTGATTCGTAGGTTAAATCAATGCTAGACTTGAATTTTAGGTGAACTAGTCGCAACTAAATGTAGAACCAAGCTCACGCTCTCGCGCTATTGTCGGTCTATAGCAAACCTAGGGTAGGGCCCAATCTCTTGCAAACCCTAACCTAAGCCGCTAGCGTGAAGAATGACATCATCATTCAACAGTATCTCGAGCCCACTCTCGTGCAAACTCGAGCTACGACCTAGGTTGAGATAGTTCCTACCCGTCCAATCTCTTGCAAACGGATATTGGTATAGAAACACGATTAAAAATCCTAGCTTTGGCCCAATCTCTTGCAAACCAATTCTAGAGAAGTCCAATCGTAAATCTAAATCGAATTTCTAGGGGTTCCTATCAATTGGGACCCAATCTCTTGCAAATCCCAATCAATATGAATCCCTAGCTATCCGTAATTAATCAATCCCAACCTAACCCTAATCAATTCTAGCAAGAATTTCACCAATTTATCACAATTTAGAAATAGGGTCCATGAGTTCATCCCTATGCCCTAAGACGATAAAACAAAATCAGTACAATTCATTGCAATAGAGAAATTATCAACAAAAATAGAGTTTTTGATAAGAAGAGAGACAAACCAATGAGAATCCAATAGCATCCAACAAAAATAACCTTTTAATCTCCAAGAGAAAAGCTAAATCTATTGATCTAAAAATCTCTCCAAAAAGGCTGCCAAAAAGTATCAAAAAGTTCTCCTAAACTAGGGCAAAAACTGGGTTTAAATACCCCTCAAAATCGCCCAAAAAATCGTGACAAAAATACCACTGCACAGCCCAGAAATCGCACTTTACGCAGCAGGCGGAGCGGCTCACTCGGCTGAGTGACAAATGTCACTCGGCCGAGTGACAAACCTTGTACATTTCCAGTAAGTCGGGGATTTTCGGGGGTCTGTCTTCGGAGGTGACTCGGCCGAGTGGTTTTACTCACTCGGCCGAGGGGCATTCCATGCTCGGCCGAGACTGACGGATTCCAGTAAGTCGGCTCCTTCGGTGGGTGGATTTTCCCGTGCCACTCGGGCGAGGGGATTTCCATACTCGGTCGAGTGGACTATCGTCACTCGGCCGAGTGCACGCTGATTTCCTTCTGTGGTGCGTGTCCGGTCTGGTCGGCCGAGTGGTCTTCTTGCTCGGTCGAGTGAGTGCTTCACTCGACCGAGTGAGATGCTGTAGATGCCCAATCTTCATCATTTCGTCTCCTCGTCGCTCCTGCAAAGTTCCTTCTTCTTCCACTTGTCTTCCATCGTCGAATAGCCCTCAAAAGAGCCTCGGGTGACACTCCGGAGTGGGTGCAAATCCTCTTAATCTCAAAATCACTCCGAATCGCTCCATATCTCCTGAAATACAACAAAAATAAGAAATCGTGAAAAGCATCGCAATATTGTCGAAAAATAGTGAAAAACGCGATATGAGCGATCAAAGTGGCATGCAAACATGCAGAAAAATGGTGTAAAATATGGAGTGATCAGAGGTCAAACAGGTATCGAGCTGAGTATCTCGATCATGGAGAAATGTTTGACTGTCTGTAGCATAAGTCTAAAAGGGTTCGTGGTCATAGATGTTTCGAAACAAGGATATCGAAACATCGGATAGACCATTATGTCTTAGTCTTCACCGTTTAGCGGTGGTGATGATTTTATGATCGCTTGACTTGGCAAAGTCGGAGACAAGACACAGGTGCTCATTAGAGAATGAGTTCACTGAACGATCCACAAGAGTTATCATATGGTTACATTGACCAATCTGTCAATGATAACTCTTAGTGATGATAGGCTAGTTGGTCTTTTGACTTGAGGTCATTTTTACGAACATGTGCGTGAACGGTGCCACTTAGATGAACTGACCTAACTTCGAGGCAAGGCCTGTCGAAAGGTCTTTGATTGGGTGTCACTTGAAGCGTACAAGACGAGTAATGACCAAGAGAGGATTCGTCTCTCCCGGTCAATGGGAGTTAGTGTCGTAGAGTTAGTTTGGTCTTTAGTAATATCTCTGGCCAGAGTATGTTGGAAGAAGTCCAACAAGTTTGACTAAAGATCGATAGAAACAAACCGGAGTCAAGTTATTGGGGTTGACAATTTGACCGTACCCTAGACTTGATCTACACAACATAGTTTAGACGAAGAGACTATAACTGCGGAATTCATCACGGAAACAGTCAGGGTGGTCCCGACAACACTCATGTCAATGAGTCAACCACATAATGATGATTCCTGAAGCAGGGACAGCAACCACTGCTCGTGGTCACAGCTGTATAGCGCTTCGAGCCCAACCTATTGTAAGGATCAGGCTGTAGGGTCTCACACAGAGTGCGATCTTCATCTAGTAATAGGTAGAAATTAGTTAGGGAGAATAATTTGCATTTGATGCAAGGGATAAAATATTGCAAAAGATGTTTGCAATAATCTCCAGCATTTGCGATAAATGATCCTGAGTGCAAGTGGGAGATGTAGGGAAATATGCCCTCAGATCATTTGTATTTGATGCAAATGATAATTTAAGCCTAGATATGGACTAATTTGCATATGATGCAAAAGAGATTAAATGTGTCTTAATTTGTTTAAGACTATATTTAACGCAAGGAAAAGGTTACTGGTAAAACAGGTTCATCCCGCTCTTAACGCAGGTTCAGACCGCGTCAGAAATGGAGTTCAAACGAGCTCAATAAGTCTATTTAAAGGCGTTTAAATAGAAGCCCAAAAACCAAGCCCAATACTTTTTGTTTTTTGTTGTTTGAGAAACAAACAAAAAAGGAGGGGCGTATGTTTTGACCGGCCCAAAGGGCTGGCCAAAAATCAGGCGCCCAAATGTTGGGCGCCTGAAGAGAACCGCAAGGGGGACACCATGTGGCGTCCCCCGACTGGGCAGAACCTTGTGCCCGTGAGGGCGCTAGGAGCATCACAGGCACGGGATAAGCCCGTGCCCGGGCAACCACGTGCCCGTGCATTTGCACGGGCACGGGCACACGTGCACGGAGGCGCGTGCAGTGCACGCACCTCGAGGTGCGTGCGCTGTACGCTGCCTGGCACAGGCGAGGCCCACAGCTGCCTAGGGCAGTGTGATTCTGGCGGCGGTGACTGTTTGTGATTTTGGGGTTGTTTTTGGCTAATTTTGGCACGTTGTTTGAAGGGTCAAACGGACTCGGATTGACGAACGGTTTTTTCCTTGCGTTCACCATTGAAAGCCCTTCGTATTGATAGGTTGTATCAATTATGAAGTTCAACGGTTAGTGAGTTAAAATTCACGGAAGTTTGCACTTTGTGAAGTGGAAACTAACTTGATTTTAATTAACTCAATTAATAGTCTCACATCGGTTGTGGAGAAAACGGGAGAGCCATCCGCCTCTATAAATAGGGGCCTCCCCCCTTCCTCCAAACTTGTCCCAAGCTCTAGATCTGAGCAGCTCTCGTAAATGTTGGAGCACGCTCGGATCTAGGCTTAAATTAATATTCTTCTATCTCCCTAAATATCTGCCTTACTCCTGAGGGCTTTAGCAAATCCGCAAAGGAGTTCGGATTCTGATCCGAAATCTTGGCGAAGGTTTCACTCGCGTGAAACTTTCTTCCACGCATGGTTGGCTCGACGACATGGTATTGATCGCCTCGGGATGCGGAGCGGTTCGAGGAGCGGTTCGGGGAGTGGTTCGAGGAGCAGCTCGGCGTGGGATGGGAGCGGCTCGAAAGACGGTGCGGAACATCTCGCCTGCCCCAGGATTGAGATTTCAGGTATGTGTTTATTAGCATTAGTTTAATTTAATCGCAGTAGGTTAGATCCTTCTTAGGATGGTCAGATCTATCCCAAGTCGGCATAGATCTTGGCTAAGGGTTTTGAACCTACGGGCTAAGTTAAAATTGTTTTAACTGCATGTTAATTAGATTAACTAGTTTTATTTTCCGCTGCAAATTATTTTTCTGTCTATTTTTCGTCCGACTTAGGACGGGAATAGAATTTTTGTGCCCTAAGGGTCCCAGAAAACCCTACACGAATTGGGGGAATTAATTCCCTAACCCCAATGCAATGAGGGGATCCTATCTAATATCAACCCCCAACGATCCTAGTGGCGATCCCTAAAGCCCTAGTCCCTTTTATTATAGTACACAACAACAACCATCAACCCAATTCATTCTCACTCCGACCGCTACATTACTTCTAGATTTAGAAATAGACTGAGATTACCACGGACACTATCACCGTCCCTGTGGGATTCGACTATCTTTTATATTATAACTCGACACCGTCCGCTTGCGGATTGAACCCGAAGTAGTAACCTAGGAGCCATATCAAGCCTGGTGATCGTGACACTGCCAGGTGGGTCCTAGGTGTAGATTGCGGGCGCGTCAAGTTTTTGGCGCCGTTACCGGGGACGACAATAATGTTTTTATCTCAGTTTATTTTTATATTGAGAAGTTTGCTAGAACTCTTACCATCCCTTATCTACCCATCATTTTTACTCTCTTTATTTATTGCGGTGCTACTGACGGTGTTTTTTCTGAGCTTTGTTGGTGCATGAACACCCGTCACAAGGGGACTTCCAGAGAATTATTATTCGATCCTGAGATCGAAAAGACAGCCAGAGCCTTGAGAGCTTCTAGCAGAAGTTCATCTCCATCAGCTCAGATGGGAGAGAATCCTCCTCCTCCTCCACGCACCGGGTCCATCAGGGACCATATGAAACCGACCTTTGGGAATTATTCCTCGGTTCTTAGACCGCAGCTGACTGCGGCAACCTTCGAGCTTAAGACGGGGTTAATCAATCTTATGCAGCAGGATCCCTTCAATGGGCATCCTCATGAGAACCCCAACCATCACATTGACTCCTTCTTAGCCAAGTACGATACATTCAAGGCGAAGGACGTCAGTGATGATGCAGTGAAGCCGCGGCTGTTCCCGTTCACCTTGAGGGACAAGGCCTCCTACTGGCTCCGAGCTCACCCTCCTAATCACTTCACTACCTGGAAGAAGCTTGCGCTCGCATTCGTGGATAAGTTTTATCCCCCATCGAAGACGGTTCGATCCGTGGGGCCATATCCAATTTCAAGCAGCTCCCCCAAGAGTCGCTTTACGAGGCGTAGGAGAGGTTTAAAGACCTCCAACATTAGTGCCACCACCCCGGAATCCAGCCTTGGGATTTAGTGCAGAGCTTCTACTACAGGCTCCAACCTAGCACTAAAATGATTATTGATGCTGCGGCGCAGGGCGCCTTATTGGATAAGTCTCCTGAGGAGGCTATTGATCTTTTGGAGCACATAGCTGCCAACACTCAGCAGTGGGGGTGATGAGAGGACCGTGATCACCCGGACCCTTGAAGTCAAGGCTGCTAGTCACCTGGACTCCCACATAGAGAACTTGTGCAAGCAGGTGGACCGTATTGAGCAGCGTCTGGACTCCCTCCCAGCAGCACCCAGCACCTCCTACCATCCTGCTGAGGAGTACGTAGATCCGGGGTATATCCCCGCTGAAGGTCATTATGAGGGTGCTGAGACATCTGAGACTGTTTAGTACGTCCAGGGAGAAGGACGGAATCAGTGGCAGCATTCGGCTGCCAGGAATCACCCAGGTTTCTCATATGGAAATCCAAGCGGAGGACTGCAACCTCCGCAGTTTCAGAGGCCACCTCCTCCTCAGCAGCAGCAACAGCAGCAGAGCCAGCAGCAAGGTGGCTTTAGGCCAGCTGGGCCCTATAGGCCGCCTGGATATCAGTACAACCAGCCCCCTCATCAACATTTTGTGCTGACTCCTCCAAAGTCAAATCTTGAATCTACGTTGGAGACTTTTATGAGCGGCCAGATTCGGTTCAACCAAGATACGTCGAACCAATTTAAGAGCATCAACTCTTCGCTCGAAGAACTGAGAGGGCAGATGTCTCAGTTACTGAATAACCAGGGGAGACTACCCTCCCAGCCGGAGACTAACCCCAGAGCTTAAGCAAACGCCGTGGTTTCAATGACCACACGAGGAGGACGGGTGACCGACCCAGTTATGGTCCCGGTACTTAGCAAAGAGATGACCACCATTGATAGTGCCAGAATTGAGGCCACTGAAGGGCCTATCGCTATTGAAGAGAAGACGGATACACCTCCCGTTGTGCCTGCTACTACACATCCACACGCTGATGCATCTAAGGGCAAAGCCTCCAGGCCTCCTCCTCCGTATCCTCAGAGGTTCACCCAAGCCAAGTTGGAGAAAAAGTACTCCAAGTTTATGGAGTTACTGAAGGTGATTCAGCTGAATATCCCATTCATTGATGCCATCACAGAGATCCCAGTTTATGCTAAATTTCTAAAGGATCTCATCACGGGGAAGCGAAGGCAGGAAGAAATCAAGCTGTTGGAGGATTCCACCTCCATTATCAAGAACCACCTCCCTCGGAAGCTGTCGGATCCAGGGAGCTTCACTGTGCCATGCTCCATCGGAGGAATGCCAATCAGCAGAGCGCTAATTGATCTAGGGGCTAGCATCAGCCTGATGCCCCTTTCTATCTTCAGAAGACTCCAGACAGGAAGCGAGCTGGAACCTACTAGCATGTCAATCTAGCTCGCCGATCACTCTATCACCTACCTAGTAGGGATAGCGAGGGACGTCATCCTCTAGATACCTCCAGGACTATGCGTCCCAGTCGATTTTGTCATCATGGACATGCCGGAGGGAGGAAGCTCTCAACTAATACTCGGTCGCCCCTTCATGGCGACGGTCGGGGTGCTTATAGACGTCCGAGAAGGAACCCTCTCCCTCAATGTGGGAAATATTGAAGCTGAGTTCCGGCTACAAAAGCCGATGAAGGAGCGTGCCCATGTGGAAGGAGCTAGTTATCTGGATTCTGGAGTTTCTGGAGGAGGAATTGATTGAAGACTTTTCTACTGAAGGGGTCATGAAGGACCCGGTCAAAGCAAGCATCGTCGACGACAGCGACCCAACCTACAACAAAGCGGTCGTCGCGTACATCCAAGTATTGGATGAGGAGTTTCAACGCCATCAAACAAATCATCTAGCATCGGAGGTCACATCTTTCATGGAGGAGAGTGTTGGAGTAAGCGGAAGTCAAACGCCGCTGAATTGCACCACCCCAAAGGATGATGCGCGACCACCACACGCGCCAAGCAAGAACTAATATATCATGGGGAGTCAAGCTCATGACTGAAAACGAGCGCTTATTGGGAGGCAACCCAATTTCTTGTTTTTTATCTTCTTTTTTCAAATTCTTACTCTTGTTACATATTTTAGAAATAAAATTTTGAAAACCATCCTAGGATTGATTAACTCAGAGTCTGTACAGGTTGGATACAAAGACAAGTCAGTAGGAGGAAGGTGGGATACATCAGGAGGCATCCCAGGAAGATTGGCAAAAGAGGCACAGGCGACTCGACCGAGCAGTTATCTGCTCGGTCGAGCGAAACAGATACGAAGGGATAATGCAATGTCAGCTCGACCCGAGTAGATTTGTGCTCGGCCTGAACTGAAATAGACTCGGCCCGAGCCACAACGTACTCGGTCAAGTTTTACATGCTAAATATTTTGATGAAAAACGTCACTCTGTCAACCCAGGCAGAGCATTATTAACTCGACCCGAGTAGGACTTGACTCGGCCCGAGCAATATCTTGCTCGGTCGAGTTTTACAGTGAACTAAAATTGAGAAGAAATTTTCACTCTGTTGACCTGGGCAAGGTAAATGCGACTCGGCCCGAGCAAGATCTGACTCGGACCGAGTCATTCCCCCCGCCAACTCACCCGACCGAGCAACCTATTGACACGGTCCAAGTCGCTCCTTGATGCGAAGCGGGCCGTTGCTCCTTACGACCGGCCCATCTACGCCTATTTAAGCCCCGTTTCCGATTCAGAGACGTCTTCTTCGCTCGGGCAAAACCCTCACACCCTCCTTACATCCGTCACCACCTCTCTTGGAGCCGTTCCTTCTCTCCACGAGGCCGCCTCCCATCGTTCAACATTCAATCCGAGCATTTGTTCTTTACAATTTGAATCCGTTGTTCACCTTTTCTGAAAATACTGACGCCCCCCAGTTTCTCTTTTAGGTTTGAATTGCTTAACAACAAGGATACATCTTTGAAGAGCTTGGGGATAAACCGGATCGGCGGTAACCGCGACATCGAATTACATATTTGTTCTCTTCTTTTTCGAGTCGGTAAACTCGTTCCCCATCTGATTTACATATTACATATTTGTTCTCTTCCCCCTACACAATGCCTCCACGCCGTGCTAGACCCACTAACGCCGGCACATCCAACCCTAGGCCTACCCGGTGCACTCGTCGCACACGATCCCCCACCCGAGCCACCACCGCCACTGATTCATCCACCGCCACCCCTACATCACCTTCCCCTCCCCGTCCCTCCGGCCCCCTTTACATAGGAGACACAGAATTCGAGATTACATTTCGTGACAATGATCAAGAGGACCGCTTTGGCGCCATAGTCCTACTAGCGGGATATTATGGTGGTCCGGTAACTCAAGAGGTGGTCGATCGTGACCTTCCTTTCCTTCAGAGCCTCATGCGTCACTTTCGTACCGACCCCCGCACGAGTTCTGACCATCCCAGCCGCCATCCACCGCCCCGGGTCCACAGCAGAGGGACACATCACCACCCCCAGAGGGTGGTGCCTCTGCTTGATATAGTCCTATCCAGTTTTTACCTCCCCCTTATTTTTAGTGCACATCTGTCATTGCGGGGCCCTGCTTTACCACAGCTTAGGGGAGGACCCACTCATGCATCATTCCACATTGCATTGCATCATGACACATTTTTATTTTTATTTCCTTTTTTCCTTTATTCACATAGTTTTTATCTTATTTTCCAGCCCATCCCACCCCTTTAGCCTCTCCTCCCGCTCACGAGCGATTACTTAGCAGTGAGGACACTACTAGGTTTAGCTTGGGGGATGGGCGCTACTGTTTTATTTTTATTTTTATTTTTTACATTTTCTTCTCTTATTTTCATTTTTTATTTCACTTTTTCGCCACTTTACCGCCCCATTTTATTTTTTCTCATTTTGCATCATATCTTCTGCTTTTCCCCATGCATGCATCTTCTTTTTATCTTTTTCCCCTTTTTCTCTGTTTCTTTTTATTTCTACTGAGGATGGTCTAAATGATGATATCTCTCTAGGCTTTATTAGTTTTTAGCGATGCTTATCTCTTTGGCATGCTATTAGGATTAATTTCAGCTTTATTGTCTATATGCATGTATTTCTTTTGATGATCTGTCTGATTTAATACCTGATATGAATTGAAATCAATTACATGAATTAGTATCTAGTATGATTTATGTTGGGAAACGCACCCAGGTTCATGTGCCACTGAACACTTGGAGCACATGTTTTTATTATCTTATTCACTTCTGTTTGCATGCCTGTTGACATTGTGATTATTACCACATGCTATTTTTCAGTATTCATTTAGAGAAGTGAAATACCCATGCTATATATGAGTTTAGTTAGAGTTTTATTTTATCGAACTGATGTGCACCCTCTTATGAGTGAACCGAGTGTCCCATTATCTTCCTTCTCCACATATCTACTTTTTCTCTACATATCAGTTGGTTACACCCCTATAGCTACTTTATCGCATCTCACTTCCCGTGTATAAAAATAAAAAGTATAGCTTTCTATTTTGAAAAAAAGAAAGAAAAAAAGCAAAAAAAAGAAATTTTTTTATGAATATATACCGTTTTGTGCTATTTCATTAAGACGCTATATCTCGTTCTGGGAAGAAAAATTAAATTCCATATCATTTTTATTGATGCGACGCCTCAAGCTAAGCTTGGGGGTAAACCAACTGATCATATGAGTGAGCTTGACATTAGAGTGGAGACGGTGCATGTCAGGGAGATTTAATAAAACCCAAACTTTACGAATTACTTTAGTTTTGGGGATTTTTCACGTATCAGTTTGAATATCTGAATGGCATGATCTTTCTATTCTCTATTGCATGTTGCGTGAATCTTTTGTGCCCCTTGTGTATCTTTGATTGAAAGGGCGTTGTCAACTACTTTATACTAGACTCTGGGGACTGCATGAGATTGATAGGATTTGACGGAGTTATTTCAGTAGATCCCTATTCTTTGCCTGCATTACATGACATATGATATATAAAGCTTGAGATTACCAATAACATGCATGTTTAACACTCGGGGCATCGTGATAGACTTTTTAGGCCTGAGATCTGACCGATCATTCTTAGCACTTCTCTCTTATTTCTCTCTTTTTGTTTTTCACTTCTTTTTGTTTTCATTTTCTTATTTTCATTTTGTTTTCCTCCCGATGTACCGATTATTCGTCTTCCTCGAGGACGAGTAAGAGGTAAGCTTGGGGGATTTTGATGTGTCCATATTTTACATCATTTTTATATCATATTTCCATCGCATTGCATGTCATCCCCGCGTCCAAATCCCACTTTTTACTGCGATTTTGGTATTTCTGACGATATTTCGAGTTTCGTAGTATATTTTGAGTTTTCAGGGATTTTGGATCTATTTGGACCCCTGCCTGGGTTTAGACACATCCGACGTGCTCATGAGCTTGTTGGCAGGGCTCTGGAGGAGTTCGCCGTGTTCTCGGAGCTGTAGGAGGAGAGAAGGAGGAGAAGAAGGAGACAGAAGAAGGAGACAGAGAGAGAGGCAGCTGCAGCACATCATTTTCCCAGAAAATGCTCGGCCCGAGCAGCTGCTGCTCGGGCCGAGCCATGACATGTCACAGATACGGGCTGGCTCGGGCCGAGCAGCTCATCTGCTCGGCCAAGCAGCCATAGATAGCACGCCCCGAGTAGTCCCCCGAGCACACCCCGAGCAGCCGACCGAGTCATCCATTCTGAGCCCGAGCAGCATGCGACCCGGGCCGAACCACTGGCCGAGCAGCTCCGACTCGGGCCGAGTCACCTACTCGGCCGACACTTCCTGGGGCATTTTTGGAAGATTTGTTGAACGCGCGATGCGCGCGATTTTGGGTAGATGAAGCTCGCGACTACGGGCTCATCGTGAGGAGAGTTCTATTTTCTGAGTTTTGTTTTGGGAAAAATTTAGAGAGAGCTCCGGTGATCGATTTTTGTACGGATTTTTGGGATCAATTTTTGTAGTAGACTTCTGGATCTATTTTGAATATTTGTGATTCGTTCTTCATTCGTTCTCATTGTAAGTAATCTTTAGCCCTAATTTCTCTCATTGCAAGAAATGTTTTCCTATGTGAAATTGAAATTTTTGTGCGCTCTGATTATCATGAGTGAGTAGATCTATTCTAGGGCCAATGGGTGAACCCTATGACTTTAGGGGAAAAATGTAGATCTGGATCCCAATGTTGAATTGGGGGTTTAGGGTTGTATTCCGGTAGATCTTACCGAATCCGTAGATAACCCATACTGAGATCGTGACCACGGTCTGTGGAATCGATGTGCTTAAGGGGTATCTAGGGATTCGAATAGGGAAATCGACGGATCCAATTAGGGCACGTGACCATGCTCGGCTCGTGCGCTGAAGGGATCCGTCGACGAACTATAATGCTACGTTGACGGCTACCGCCATTACGTCAACGAGAGCAGCCGGAATACCCCGTAATTCTAACCCACGAGAGTGGTATGAATTGGGGGAATTAATTCCCTAACCCCAATGCAATGAGGGGATCCTATCTAATATCAACCCCCAACGATCCTAGCGGCGATACCTAAAGCCCTAGTCCATTTTATTATAGTACACAACAACAACCATCAACCCAATTCATTCTGACTCCGACCGCTACATTACTTCTAGATTTAGAAATAGACTAAGATTACCATGGACACTATGACCGTCCCTGTGGGATTCGACTATCTTTTATACTATAACTCGACACCGTCCGCTTGCGGATTGAACCCGAAGTTGTAACCTAGGAGCCATATCACACCTGGTGATCATGACACCGCCAGGTGGGTCCTAGGTGTAGATTGTGGGCGTGTCAACCGCCCGCCTTAATGGTCCCTTCAATAGTGATCAAGGCGGGCGCGATCGGGGGAGCGGTTTCCTTGAAGTGCAGGAGGCCAACAGTCCATCGAGTGACGGTGCCGGGCCGTGATACCCCAGACCCGCTGATGGGGCCTTTTGGGCTTGGGCCCAGTTCAGCTCCTAGGACGCGAGGTTGGCCTGTCCATTTTCGGCCCATTCAGGGGGTCATATCAATTTCCCCATCGCTCGGACCGTTCGATTTTGGTAGTTCGGTTCGAGGGATGTGATACACGAGGATTTGACAGGCGCATCAGTCGAGGTGACGCATTGAATAAAAACCATCATGCTGCTAGATGCAAGGATCTTCCCACACTTTGGGTGTGGGGCTCGGTGAGCCGCCCCTTTTGGGATGCTGACACGAGTGCGCTCACGAACGGTCGGTGATGATCTAAGGGGTTTTTGGAGAGGGCTGTATAAGAAGGAGTGCTTACCTTTTGAGTGAAGGTTTTGCTCCTCCAACACTGTTCTCCCCTCTCTTGCTTTCTTGCTCACCGTCGATTTTCGCAGTGCTTTGCTATGTGTCCTTCGTCGTCTTCTTCCTCTGTCTCAGTGGCGAGTCGGTCGGTGGCCACCGTCGGTGATGCTAGGGGACTGTTGGTGGGCTCCGCCACCATGGCCTCCACTCTTCCTGGTGAAGGCATCGAGATTCATATGGCCGGGGCGACCCTTCTGGCACGCCTCTGGCGGTGATGGAGAGACCATCGGTGGTTAGTGCTACCTCCGCAGGGCCGCTACATGTTAAGTACCTTCTTCCTCCTCATCGTGTCAGGGCCCCCAGATGAATGAGAGGATCTACTTCCCTGGCAGTTATGAGGTTGGGGTGTACGTAAAGAGTTTTACGTTTGGGCTGCGGTTCCCTCTTCATCCCTTTGTGGCGGTGTTTCTGAGGACCGTTGGGCTCGCTCTGTGCCAGTTTTGCTCCAACGCCATTGGGTCTTTGGTGGGATTCCTTGTGTTGTGTTCCCTTCAGGGGTGGAGCCGACTCTCCCTCTTTTCAACCATCTTTATCGTCTGAGCCATCATAAGTCAGGTGCTTGGCTTTACATCACCGCTCGGAGGGAGAAGAATCTGGTGGTGGGGCTGTCGTCCTCCTTGAAGCATTGGAAGGAAGATTACGTATTTGTGACCCTCCCCGAGGAGAAAAATTTTCCGGTACATTGGGGTAGTCCGCACTCGCTGACCCTCACGCTTGGGAGTCTTACCGATGCAGAGCTCACGATGGACGACAAGTTGTCTGCGATACCCCTGCCAAGCAGTACGTCAAGATCCTCTTCCAGGATCATGTTCTGAGGAAGACCGTGTGGCCCATCGGTAAGTATTCATTTATTTGGTTCGGATTTTTCACTGTCTCTTGGTCACTTCCTTACCTCTGTCTCGCTAGGTGGGTTTGCCTCTGGTTCTTCCCCGCGCACTCTGTTGGCTGCCCTTCCTGACCCCAGCCCAAGGATGGGGGACTATATCTTAGAAGTTCGGCCTAAACGGTGAGTTGGAGATTCCCAGGTCAATAAGGGTCCATCAGGGGAGGCCGCGAAGAGGGCAAGGGATCGCTCGTCGCCGGGGCGAAGGAGAGACGAGGGGAAAAAATCTCGGGTTTCGGTCTATGGTGAAGGAGCCCTAGCTTCCAAGGCCCCTGCATCCCCCACCCATTCCCAGTGGGTTGAGGATAAGTGTCCTTGGGGCGGTCTCTCTTCGGCCTACCCAGGATCGCTCCCTACAGACTACGAGAGGTCTTTAGGCGTCTTCAGGTCGACCGAGACCGATCTTCCACAGTAGGGCAATGGGTTGCTCGGCTCTCGGTTCCCGGTGGGACTGAAGGAGTCTGTCTTCACAGACTGCAGGGTTGCGGCTCGACTGGCTGAGAACTCTTGCTAGCCCCAAGAATGATCCATGCTGGACGGGGTGAAGGGAGACAGGCTCATAGCTTTCGTAGTGCTCGGTGGCCAGCAGGTAAGCTCACTCGTAGCCCCGTGCATCATCTTTGGTGGGTGGTCCTGACATGCGATTTTTACTTGGTGCAGCTGTCCTCGGTTGGCCTGTCGATGAGGCGATAGTTTGTGGCACTCGTCGATGCCGACACGAGTCTCGCCAGAAAGTCGGTATCGGAGGGGACCGTCGAGGAGGAGGCTCAGGAGGCTGAGGCACACGTAAGGTCGATGGAGACCATGATCACTAAGCTTACCGCAGATGTTGAGAGGTTGGATGTTGAGATGGCTGTGGCGCTGGCCGAAAAGTCCCAGGCTGAGGAGAGGGCTGCCAAATTAATGGCATCCAGGGGGGCTGAGGAGGAGGCTAGGATCAAGGAGCTTTAGGAACTGCTGAAGGAGGAGAAGGAGAGGGAGGGTGCCCTCACAACCAAGCTCGTCAAGGCTTCTCTCATGAACGAGTGGAGAAGATGTAGAGGTCGAGGCTCCAGGGTCAGATATTCGTCCTTGAGGCCCGGGTCAAGGAGCTAGAGAAGGTGGACCCGCCCGAATAGTGCAGGAGGCAGTGAAGGAGTATTTCGAGACCTTCATCGCACCAGGGATGTTTAGGGAGTTTGAGGAGGGGTTCCTTCAGTGTTGGTGCAAGATTGAGAGCAAATTCCCAGGCTCGGGGGTTGCGTTCGAGAGGCTCGAGATGGTTCCTAGCGAGGGTGTAGAGGCCAGCGATGCCGACCGTCCAAAAGATGCTTCCGAGGTGACTGCGGTCGACCAGCCTGAAGCAGGAGCTTAGCCTTTTTTGTGGTGCTTTTCTTTCTTTTGCTACTCTGTAAATGATCTTGGTTTATGTCGATTTTTGTAATAGGAATCGATGATCGTCCCGTGTTTGTTGTCCACGTTTGTTGTTTGTTTATAGACGTGACCCCTTCCTCAATCCTGGTTGCGCTATTGTCATCGTGCGGCCAGGTTTAAGAATAATCATTGGCTGACCATAAGGCTCGCGGTCGGTCAGATAATCGGTATGTTGGGAATGTTGCCCTCGGCCTGGAGATCAATTTGTGGTCGATATGCTGGGGGAGTTGCCCTCAACCTTACGATCGATATAGGTTCGGCCTGCTGGGAAAGTTGCCCCAACCTTACGGTCGATGTTGGGTTGGTCGACCTGCTGGGGGAGCTATCCCCAGACTTACGATCGATTGAATGATCGACATACTGGGGAAGTTTCCCCCAGCCTTACGATCGATACGAGGTCGGCCTGCTGGGGGAGTTGACCACAGTCTTATGGTCGACAAGTCGATCGTCTAGCTGGGGGAGCTACCCCCAGTCCTATGGTCGATCGAATGATCATCCTGTTAGGGGAGTTTCCCCCAGCCTTGCGGTCGATGCGTGGTCGACCTGCTGGGGGAGTTTCTCCCAGCCTTACGGTCGACAGGTCGGTCGGCCAGCTGGGGGAGCTACCCCCAGTCTTATAGTCGATCGAATGATCGGCTTGCTGGGGGAGTAGCTGATGTGTCCATATTTTCCATCTTCTCATGGCATTGATGCATCCGGAATTAACTCCAAAACGATGTCGTCTAACCGCAAGCGCACGGTATAATGGCAAGCGGGTTTCGAACACGAGGAATCGATGCTATACTACATATCCACTCCTAGGTTGAGTTAGACTTGCGGATTTATTGGTGGATGTGGATTGTGTAGTGTCGTAATGGTGATGGATGCGAAATTCGTGTCACTCGATATCGCAAACGAGGGATTCCACACAATATAAAAGAATAAAATATAAAAAGACTAAGGCTTTAGGACTCGCCACTAGGACCGTCGGATGTCGACGCTAGGCTAGGACTCTTACGTTGCATTGGTTTTATTGGGGATTGTAGCATCTAGGAAGTGAATTCATGCGTCTAGTCATCATGAATCTAATATAACGTATTCACCCCGCTCGTGCGATAGATGCATACAGTATGTGCATTAAGGATCTACAATAATCTCACCACTCTCATGGTTCGAATGTTCTCAACTCATACCACTCTCGTGGGTTAGAGCTTCGAGGTATTTTGGTGGCTCTTATTGAAGCAATGGTGGTAGCCGTCAATTAGGGGTATAGTTCGTCGGTCGATCCCATCAAGGCACGAGTCGGGCATGGTCACGTACCTCGGTTGAATCCACTAACTCCCTAATTAAATCCATAGGATACTCCTTAAGCTAATCGATTCCCCTGACCGTGGGCACGATCTCAGTACGAGTTATCCCAGGGATTTGGCTGGATCAACCAAAGTAGAACCCCTTTTATATCCAACGCATCATAAAAATCCTTTCTTTGCATCTAGATCCTAAAATCCTAGGGCTAATCCCTTAGCCCTAGATAGAACTACTCAAGCATAGCAATAGATAATAGAACGCACGAAAACTTCATTGCATGCATCAACGAGAGATAAACAATCAGAAATCATGAAGAAATAATAATGGAATTAAAAAGGGCAAAAGTATTCATCTTGACACAAGGGAGGGGCCTAGGGCATAGCCTAACTCCTAAAAGATCGTCTCCACAAAACTCTAAAAAAGATCTAAACTCCAAAAAGTATACAAAAATTCATCCCCAAAAAGTGACGGCTGCCCCCCTAATATCTCCCTCTGAAACCCTCTCCAAATCGTGCCCCAGAGAAGATCTGGACGCAACTTACGCCCTGGTCCCACGACGACTTGGTCCGAGCAGGAAGCTGCTCGGTCGAGTCGTCAGAAAATATGGATCTGTTGTCCAAAACCGCGCGCTGCTTGCTCGGGCAGAGTAAAGCCTGCTCGGTCGAGTTGTCACTCTGCTCGGTCGAGTATGTAGCTGGTCGGTCGAGTTTGTCAGTGGATCGACCTTCTTCAAAAATGTCTTTCTGTCTACTCAGCCCGAGTAGTCTTTGCTCGATCGAGTCTCCATCTGGCTCGGTTGAGCAATTCCTGCTCGGTCGAGTAGTTGTCGAAAATAGATTTTAGCAGCATTTAACAGCATTTGTCACTTTGCTCGGTCGAGGAGGAGGTTGTTCGGTCGGTTGAGCAATTCCTGCTCGGTTGAGCAATTTCCTGCTCTGGGAAATTTCTGCAAGCTGATGTTGCAGTGCTGAATTCTGTTTTTGGCCTCCTACTCGACCGAGCAACCTCCTACTCGGTCGAGCAGAGTGACAACTGCTGAAATCTGTTTTTGGCCTCCTACTCAATCGAGCAACCTCCTACTCGATCGAGCGACCTTCTCTCTTGCCCCTTCCTTGCTCCAGTCTTCTTCTTTGGCACCTTGAGCATGTCATCATGAGTCTCATTGGTGCTATCACGTCGCCGATCGTCTTATTGACTCCAAATTGCTTCAATATCGCCCCAAATCCCTGAAATGGACATAAACGCTCCGAAAGTCATATTATTCCAAATAATAGCATAAAAGCGTATGAAATATGTAAATGAGCAATAATTTTGACGTGTAATCATTTAGATAAAATGTGGAATATAATGACACATCAAAATTCCCCCAAGCTTACCTCTTACTCGTCCTCGAGGAAGACTAGTAAGAAGCGAACATAGTAGATGGATACAATAGAGATGCGAGGCAGTGGCGTGTAGTGGAGACAAGGGCTTTAATCTTAAATTCAGAAAATACAAGAACCAAAGATATGCAAGATCTCATGAACTCATGTCAATTTGAAATTAGAACACATATACACAACAAATAATTAAATCTCGCTCAAATTAAAATAATGTGGATTTCGATAAATGTCATGAACTTGATAAGTGATAAAATGAGAGTAGAGTTATATCATATCATGGTTTATCATGTAATATACTAAGTTTACATAAATGAATCCAATGTCCACAACTCATTCTCTAAGCAGTATAATATGTCATGATCAAACGTTTTCAAGCATGCATGGTATTTTGTTATACTTCATGGAATGAATTTAGCAAATTCAATCAAGGTAAGGCATCACCACACAACAACCATTTCAAGACTCCTAGAACCCAGCAACTTTGCCATGTCTTAGTTCTATATAGAAATGGAGATAAGGATATGGGATTTTTGTAGTTTTATATTGTTTTTGGCTATATGAATATTTCATATACATTTTTCTTTCTTTATATACACGAGATAACTCAATATATACAAAAAGCGGCCTATGCATCCCAGACCAGACGGTCTTAGGGCATCGGGTTACGAAGAACCCCTAGGGCCTTTTATACAGGATATTTGTTTGATTTTTGCATTTTTGGGATTTTTGCAAACTCGCGTAAACGCGATGGAATGCAAAACATGATCAAAGATCATGTATTGACTATTCACAAAAGAAAAAGAAAAAGCATAGAATCTAAACATGGCTCGGTTTCAGGAATCCTAATCATCACTACTTTGGTTGTCGTGGGGTTATCCTATCTCTTTTGAACTAAACATCCATGAAGCAATAGAATTATCAATCAAATCACGCAGGAGTCAAATAATTTTCAGATTTGATTCATTCATTTTTAGCTTAACTGTTTCGAGAATATGGTCGTGAAACTATGGAATCTACTATGAAAAAGTATATTAACAAAGATACACTAATCAAGGAATCAAACTCTAATCTAACAGACATAAAAGTTCATAAAAAAATAAATCCACGCTATTTCATAGAAAATGAAGCATATGAGACATAAATATAGAAGTGAACATGGTTCATATGGGAATTTCGAAGTGTGTTTCACGATGAAGCAAAGTGTGTGCATTATGCGCTCCCCCAAGCTTAAACATCACATTGTCCTCAATGTGTGTATGATATAAATAGAGGACAACGACAAGATAGAGAGGCCATTCAACAAAATAGTTTCATGTCCCAAGCTTAAACATCATATAAAAATTGGGGAGAGAGGCGAAATAAGCGCCAAATACAAGGGTGTGCATAGATGATAAATAGTGGGTTGGGTACAGAAGATAATTGAGCCATTATATGGGGTGAATTTATTAAACTAAGAAAGCATATAGAATCCTATACGGTCCTCTCGCTGTCGAGAGGATTCATGTTTATTGAAAGCATATAATACTACACTACTAGATTGGTACCACCTGTAGCAAAAGGCGGGTCCAATATCTTTGCCGGTGTAGGCAGCTGCTCTATCTGCACTTTCCGTGGCTCCGCCAGGTGCCTATCTCCATAGGCTCCATCAGATTCTGGCAATACAGCTTCCAGCATCTCTCCAAGGACTCCCCATGTACCCTGGAAGAGATAAGCTGCATCAATCTGATGTGGAAAATTTTCCCCTAAAATAAAAGTATTCCAAAGAAGATCGTCAAAAGAAATATGTAAAGTAAAAATAGGTAGACGATACTTCCCTGGAAATACATCTCAGGCAGTTCCTTGTCGTTCGTCTCAAGCTTTTCTGGCAGCTCTGGCAGATGAGCATGGGTCTCATCAGGCAACTCCTCCTCATTCTCAGATTCTTCAAGCACGGTCACGTCCAAGCATACCTCTGGTCCAAAATTGTAAGTGTCCTGTAATAGGTACGACGTGTCAAAAAGATCTAAATCAGAATAAATATCAAATGGGATGCATGATTCAGAAATGGAGTGGGTAAAAAGATCTCCCTGAGTAGGAGCAGTAAGCTCTGGTGGGTGGTCCTCGGCGTCAGTGGAAGGATGAGGTGGATGCAGCAGCTCTGAAGGAGGGGGATGATGCTCGAGATCATCATGAATGGTTGTGTCCTCGTCCCGATGCATGACCTCCTCGACGAAAAGCTCTGGCCCTGCATGTAGTATGTAAAATAAATATAGCTCGGCCTCCTCGCGATGCACTACTTCGGCCTCCTTCTCGGGTTCCTCGGGTATAGTAGGCAAAGTGAATTTCATCTTCTCCTTTTTATGCATATGTCTTTGTTTTTGTCCTGGAACTCGAGCCATAATATGGCTTGGATTGGCCCTCTCCATGGTAGGTGCAGGTGACTCTATGTGATCAAGCATCTCCTCCACAGGCTCAAGAGATGAAAGATACTCATTAATTTCGTCCTTATCTTTCTACCATCGATCATGTGACTCATTTTGTATAGCACTGACAGCCGTGATCTCCTCTACCGATGCCATGAATGCATTGAGTGTCAAATTGAGAGGATGGTCAGGGCTCAAGAGACAGACGCGGATTTCGTAGGGCATGTGTCCCTCTATGTCACAAGACTCGCAGTAGGCATAGAACTCTGGGTAGTTGTCATATCCTTCCATTTGATAGTAAGGGTCATGTGGATGATATTCATATTCTTCCATAGGAATCTCATACTGCTTTGAAAAACCATCGCCTGAATAATCCCAAGATTGCTCCATTGTACCTGAATAGTAAAAAACAAACAACCTGGAAAATATATCAATGGTACAAGAATATAGAGATAAAAATAAAGCAGGTGGTGTGAAAAATTTCTCTCTCTGTTTTTTTATTTTGTTTTTTCGTTTTGTTTTTGTTTTTGTTTTTTACACAATCTAATCAACCTAATTGTGATAAATAGATAATATGACAGAACGCCTCCCTGGCAATGGCGCCATAAACTTGATGCGTCCGAAACGATGTCATCTAACCGTAAGCGCACGGTATAGTGGCAAGTAGGTATCAAACAAGGGGAAGCGGTGCTATACTACCTATCTACTCCTAGTTTGAGTTAGACTTGCGGATTTATTGGTGGATGTGGATTGTGGAGTGTCATAATGGTGATGGATGCGAAAGTCGTGTCACTCGATATCGCAAAAGAGGGATTTCACACAATATAAAAGAATAAAATATAAAAAGACTAAGGCTTTAGGACTCGCCACTAGGACCGTCGGATGCGACGCTAGGCTAGGACTCTTACGTTGCTGTGGTTTTATTGG
The DNA here is from genome assembly GCA_030789695.1 of Scilla litardierei. Lineage (NCBI taxonomy): Eukaryota > Viridiplantae > Streptophyta > Magnoliopsida > Asparagales > Asparagaceae > Scilla > Scilla litardierei. The sequence continues at coordinate 20,569 of JAULAV010004126.1, read as the reverse complement.
AGATTGTAGCATCTAGGAAGTGAATTCATGCGTCTAGTCATCATGAATCTAATATAATGTATTCACCCCGCTCGCGCGATAGATGCATACGGTACGTGCATTAAGGATCTACAATAATCTCACCACTCTTGTGGTTCGCATGCTCTCAATTCATACCACTCTCGTGGGTTAGAGCTTCGAGGTATTTTGGTGGCTCTTATTGACGCAATGGTGGTAGCCGTCAATTAGTGGTATAGTTCGTCGGTCGATCCCATCAAGGCACGAGTCGGGCGTGGCCACGTACCTCGGTTGAATCCACTAACTCCCTAATTAAATCCATAGGATACTCCTTAAGCTAATCGATTCCCCTGACCGTGGGCACGATCTCAGTACGAGTTATCCCAGGGATTTGGCTGGATCAACCAAAGTAGAACCCCTTTTATATCCAACGCATCATAAAAATCATTTCTTTGCATCTAGATCCTAAAATCCTAGGGCTAATTCCTTAGCCCTGGATAGAACTACTCAAGCATAGCAATAAATAATAGAACGCACGAAAACTTCATTGCATGCATCAAAGAGAGATAAACAATCAGAAATCACGAATAAATAATAATGGAATTCAAAAGGGCAAAAGTATTCATCTTGACGCGAGGGAGGGGCCTAGGGCATAGCCTAACTCCTAAAAGATCGTCTCCACAAAACTCTAAAAAAGATCTAAACTCCAAAAAGTATACAAAAATTCATCCCCAAAAGTGACGGCTGCCCCCCTAATATCTCCCTCTGAAACCCTCTCCAAATCATGCCCCAGAGAAGATCTGGACGCAACTTACGCCCTGGTCCCACGGCGACTCGGTCCAATCAGGAAGCTACTCGGTCGAGTCGTCAGAAAATATGGATCCGTCGTCCAAAACCGTGCTCTTCTTGCTCAGGCCGAGTAAAGCCTGCTCGGTCGAGTATGTTGTTGTTCGGTCGAGTCTGTCAGTGGATCGACCTTCTTCAAAAATGTCGCTTTGTCTACTCGGACCGAGTAGACTTTGCTCGGTCGAGTCACCATCTAACTCGATCGAGCAAGTCCTGCTCGATCGAGTAGTGGTTGAAAATAGATTTCAGCAGCATTTAACAGCATTTGTCACTCTGCTCGGTCGAGCAGGAGGTTGCTCAGTCGAGTAGGAGGCCAAAAACAGATTTCAGCAACATTTGTCACTCAGCTCGACCGAGTAGGTGGTTGCTCGATCGAGTAGGAGGCCAAAAACAGAATTCAGCACTGCAACATTAGCTTGCAGAAATTCCCCAGAGCTCATCCGACCTCCGATTGGCACGTTCTTAGTGGTGCTGGAACAATCTCGAAGTCTACTCTCTGGGAAAAATATCAGAAAAATATTGAAAAATCTCAGATGATAGCATATTTTAAAAGAATGCACGGCTGTCATGTTTCCAGCACTTTAGGTCGATCGATTCCTTCGTCGCATCATAGCTCGATCGAGCGACCTTCTCTCTTGCCTCTTTCTTGCTCCAGTCTTCTTCTTTGGCACATCGAGCATGTCATCATTGTAATACCCTACGAAGCTACTGCACAAGTTCTAGAGGGGGTGAATAGTACTTTAAAATAATTAAGAAGATAATTCCTAATTATATCTTGCAAACTCAACCAACAATGCGGAAATGTAAATATTGACAACAAAGAAATGCAATCGCAAACAGACGATATAACGGGTTCGGATCCACCCAAGTCTCCCCGACTTGTTCCCGGTCATCTTACGTCCCAAACACCCGGATCCCCTCCGGATACTTGAGTTAGAAACTTCTAACTCAAATTTGCACTATGAAATACTTGTAGTGACCTCTACAAGATCAAATCATACACAAATGAAATTGTGACTCCCACAAACCGGGATCACAAACAAACTCTCACAACCGAGAGTAAAACACTTACAATATCAAAGTAAATGAAATACGAAATTCTTACCGACAAAATCCTATGCCTTAAGTAAACTTACGATTTAGGGCAAAGAGGATTTTGGGGAAGATGAAGGCATCAAACCCTAGCTCCAAGATGTAGATCAGCAATTGAGGCCTAGGAAGTTGTTGGTGACCTAGAATCAAGCTCTTGGCTTGGAATGCTCACAATCAATGAATCTCTCTTTTGAAATAAGAGTGAGGGAGAGATTCAAGTGAGAAATGAAAGAGCTTTGAATGAGGATTAAATGCTTCTCTTTGATTCTCTAAAGATCAATTAATATCAGCCTTGAATGCTATGAAAGCATCACTCCAAGTATAAATATGATAGAGGAAACAGAGAGCAAAAATCGTGGCATTTAATGCTCCAACAGCTCTATTCTGAAGCAGACTAGTCGGTCAAAGAAGGATCACTGGCCGACGAGTTCATCAACTAGTCAGTCGGTGAAACAACATGAATCGACTAAGAGGTGAACAGTCAATAGAGAAGTTCAGACTTAAAGAACTTGTCGGTCTAAGAAGACTTGCCAACCGACTAGTTTCACAACTAGTCGTCGGTGAGTGTTCTTTGACCGACTAACAGAAGAAATAGAATAGTCTGAATACAAGTTGAACTAGTCGATCTGAGAACAAATTCTAACCGACTAGTTTCTCAACTAGTAGGTTGACAATCGTTCTTAGACCGACTAATGATAAACAGTAGCTCAGGCTCAAAAATGGAAGCTCAACTAGTCGGTCTAAGAAGGATTCTTAACCGACTAGTTTCACAACTAGTCGGTCGGTGAACCTTCTTGGACCGACTAACTGTAAACAGTAACTGAGCTGAAATTGAACAAGGCATTCTAGTCGGTTCAAGAAGCTTTGCTGACTGACTAGATTGCCATCTAGTCGGTTGGTTCTTCTTCTTGAACCAACTAACATGCACAAGAAGCCGCGAATCGAAGCGCGAAGCTTCGGGAAAGTTTGTATGGGCTTCTAATAAGATCCTAGCTCTAAGATATGAGCGTTATGAAGATTAAAATGTAAGACCTACTCAAGGCTTAATAATCTATGAAACGAAGCTAGAAGACTATAACTAAAACTTGACGAACCGTCTTCAAATGCTTTGATTCGAATCTCTTGACTTCAATAATGGTCCTTGAGCTTCAACGAAGCTTCAAGCATACGATCACGTGCTTTGAGAAGTCTCGAGACGTCGCTTTTGATGTTCATAGAAGTTTGGTGACGATCTCCATAACTGTGCTCACAAAGAGTTAGTTCACGATATTTATGTTTGTTCATCATCCTAAACCAAATCCGGGGAGTCAATACTCAACATTCTCCCCCTTTTTGGTGATGACAAACCAACATAAATAATAATCAAAAATAATGATTCAAATGAAATTTACTTACTCCCCCTGCATTGATGACACTTTAATTCCAAATTAAACAATAATCATACGCATCAAGCAGACGAGTAAAGTATAAAATGTGAATCAATTATTGAAATATCGGATTTGAAATCCATTTTTATATCTTAACTCCCCCTGAATCTAACATATCAAATTAGATTCACGGAAAATTGCTTTGAATTATCATGTAGCACATCGTCATTATTAATTCTCTCCCCCTTTGGCATAAGCAAAAAGAGCGGGAGGAGATCAACGACAACAACAATGGCTAAAATATAAAAGCACGGGAGTCGTAGAATACTACCATGGTCCAAATGACACCAAAGGAAAATACGAATTAAATCAAAGCGTGCCAACGAGACCATAGTTGAAAAACGAAAATGAAATCATCAAAACTCAAATTAATTTTACGTTATGGAATATACTCTCCAATATCAACATTCTCGATGAATTAAGTGCATGGAAAACAATTCTATGTTTCCATAGAAATAATTTCTATTAAATCAAATTTAATCGTCGATCGACGAAGTCAATATCAGAGACAGACAAAATATATAAAATGTGCACACTGAAGTAAAAGTCAACACGATGTATATATATATGTCAAACATGGATACAACAAAATGTATACATCTGCCAACAAATAAAATAACGATCCTCAGATCGGGGCACATCATACAACATATATCACAACATATATCGAATTATCTCAAAACATACAGACATCCATCCAAAATACATCAGAATACATCAAAATCCAGAACCACCCAAACTATCCTACCCAACACTCTCACTACATAATATATCATCCAATGTGCATAGGGAGAGTCCTCCAAGCAAGCTCAGAAGGTGGTGGCAGGGTCAGCAGCAGCAGCAGGCTCTGCAGGAGGAGTGGTGGTCACTGGGTCAGCAGGAGTGTCCACAGATGGTATAGTCGCAATGGGAGTAGCCTCGGGAGTACCAGACGAAGTATCCACCGGAGGAATGGTGGCAGCAGGTGTGCTCTCGGGGGCACCGGTAGAAGTAGTAGCAGCAGCAGATGTACCCTCTGGGGCACGAGCGGCAGAACCAATAAGCTCCTTGAGCTCAGCATCATCCATCTCCTCGTCGTCAGAAACAGACGGAGGAACCTCAATGCCCAAGTGAGAGCAAATGCGAGCTAGCATCCCCTCAGAACGAGCACAACGAGACTCCACACGTCTCAACGAACGTGCAAGCTCAGCGAGAGTAGGAGAAGGAGCAGGAGCAGCAGCTGAAGCAGAAGCTGAAGGGTTCGTCCTCTGAACGTGACGAAGCGCCGCAAGAGACTTCTTGACGGCCGTCACATTCAGAGGGGGACCAAGAGGACTCTCATCATCGGGAGGGAGAGGGACCTTGAAGTGACAAAAGACGAGAGTCAATAGGCACGGGTATGGAATGTGGGCTGACTTGGTGGACTTTCGAATACATTCGAAGGAGTCCATCTTGTCAAGAATAATCCGTGCCCAATTGATCTCGCTCCCCATGAAAATAGCGTAAATGAGTTTGAGAAATGGCTGGGAGGGTAAGTTAGATGAGCCGTACTTCGGAAGGAGGCACGACTTCAAGATAAGATTTAGAACCCAGGCATTCGTCTTAAAAGACTTGGATGGGACGCCAATCATGGCGGGAGGGATGACATGGAAAATCTCGGAGAGCATGGCCTGGTCAAGATCAGAAATGTCATCGACAGAGATATCGGCAGGGAGGAGGCCAGAAGAGGAGACACCTATCAAATCCCCTAAGATTTCTGCCGTGAGGACAATCGGTGTCCCCAAGACAGTCGTCTCAATGGAATGGGTCTCGTCATACTGACCGTGAACACGATTCGCGTAGAAAAGCTTGACAAGGCAGGTGTATGGGTGTGGATTCACCTTAGGGTCATAGCGAAGATAATCAATGAGACCACTAGACGAAAGAAGATCGGCGAGATGTGGGAAATCGGAGAACTGAACGAAATGCTCCAACAACAGTGGGCAGTGCTCGATACGGTTGTATGCCGTGAGACACAGCGGGTCATCGCGACATAGCGAAATATCGACACCACCAACTGGCATGGGAGCCTTCCCCTTAGGCTGACGAGTGCTAGATCGAGGTGGAGGAGTAGGATCCCGAGCGGTGTGCTCGGTCTCCGGAATATATTCCGTGTCGGAATCAGAATCAGCTGGAGGAGTGGGAGCACAGAATGAAGCTGGAGACACGGTCTGTTTCCTTGGCTTAGGCTGAGATCTAGGCTTGGCGGTCGCCGTCCTCTTCTTCTTAAGAGGAGGCGAAGAAGACGATGGATGGGTCGTTTTGGATCGGTGTTTGGATTGCGGGGGGTCCGTAGACGGAGACTCTACGGTCATGGGTGACGGACACGAGGGTTCGATGGGGATGCGTGTCTTCGCCATGATCGGGACGAGACACGCGCAATCAACTAGGAATCTAGGTCGAAATAGAACCCTAGAACAACCCTAGGCCGAACTGAAAAACGAATGAAACCCGAACCCTAGAAGCTGAAATCAAACCCTAAAGTAGATAGGAGAGTGGGAGCTTTACCCTAGGAGGAAGATGGGAGAGATCCACGGCCGGAGATGGTCGGAAAACGGCCGGAATCGACGGTCAGACGGCGGAGGGAGAGAGGAAGTCGAAAGGATTTCGGGGTTTGGAGGAGTTTACACCGATTAGAAAGTGAACTAATCGGTGTGGAAGGGAGTATAAGTCGATCAGAATTCGAAAAGACACATCAGTCCCTGAGCAGTTAGTCGGTCACAGTTCAAGCGCTGACCGACTAGATGACGATCTAGTCGGTCGGCCAATGAGCTTGAACCGACTAAGTGCAAACAGTCACTGAGGCCAAAATTAGGGCTCGAGTTAGTCAGTCTGAGTTCATTCACTGACCGACTAGAACTGAATCTAGTCGATCGGTCATTGAACATGAACTGACTAACAGAGTCCAAAAATTTTAGAATTTGAAATTTTGAGTTCTCTCCTAATCGCACTTGGATGAAACATCGTAATACTCTCATTAATCATTATACTACCCCATAAAACATCGAAAATCTTAAATTTGGCGTTCATGAATATTTCGAGCACAAATTCCGAAAATTCAACCAAAAATCCAGAAAATCCCAATAATTCTAGCATGAGCAAATATAACGAAATTTAATAGCATGCAAGATTATTGAAAAAATATGAATTCTAAATCTCGGATTCACCCATAATCCCCAATTCTCGACGCAACCGCACAAAGGAGTCTTCCTTGAGTGGTTTCGTGAAAATATCGACGATTTGCTTCTGGGTTTCAACGTACACTAAAATGATGTCCTTTTTAGCAACATGATCATCTAAGAAATGGTGACGGACATCTATGTGTTTAGAACGGGAATGGTGTACCGTATTCTTAGAGAGACAAATTGCACTTTGGTTGTCCACCATGATAGGGCAAGTATCACAGTTTATACCAAAGTCTTTAAGAGTGTGTCTCATCCAAAGAACCTGAGCACACGCGGCACTGGCGGCAATATATTCTGCCTCGGTGTTTGAAAGTGATACAGAATTCTGCTTCTTGGAAAACCAAGAGACAAGAGAATTTTCTATAAAATGGCAAGTGTCACTAGTACTTTTCCTGTCGAATTTACATCCCGCATAATCTGCGTCACTATATGAGATTAACTCATATGTGCTAGACTTTGGATAAAGTAATCCAAAGTCGAGTGTGTAACTTAAACGAAAAATACGTTTTACCGCTACTAAGTGAGATTCCTTTACTGATAACGAGCACATACACATACAGAAAACATAATATCGGGCCTACTTGCGGTAAGATATAGATATAGACGAATGTCTACATCTTTGCCGCCCGTATCTCTATCAAGATGTGTAGTCGTGCTCATTGGAGTCTTCTTCACGGAGGCATTCTCCATTCCAAATCGCTTTAGCAACTCCACCGTGTACTTGGTTTGGTGGATGAAGATTGCATCGTTCATTTGGCGAATTTGGAGACCTAAGAAATATTTGAGCTTACCCATGTGGCTCATCTCAAATTGATCCTTCATAACATTAGAAAACTCTTCGCAAAGAGTGAAGTTAGTAGCACCGAAAATGATACCATCAACATAAATTTGAACTAAAATAATATCATTATTCGAATACTTGACAAATAATGTAGAATCAACTTCTCCCATTTTAAAACCTAAATCCAAAAGAAAACTCTTTAGACGGTCATACCAAGCTCGAGGAGCTTGTCTCAAACTGTAAAGTGCTTTCTTAAGTTTAAAAACATGATTTGGAAATTTTTCATTTATAAAACCCGGAGGTTGAGAAACATAAACTTCCTCGACAACATCTCCGTTTTAAAATGCACTTTTAACATCCATTTGAAAGAATTTAAAATCTTTATGGCATGCAAAAGATAACAATAATCTAATAGATTCTAATCTAGCTACTGGAGCAAAGGATTCTTCGAAATCGATACCTTCCTCTTGTCGGTAGCCTTGAGCTACTAACCGAGCTTTGTTCTGGACGACGATTTGGTTCTCGTCGGTCTTGTTCTTGAAAATCCAATTCGTTCCTATAACGGTGTGGTTCTTCGATGGTAATGGAACAAGCTCCCAAACCTCATTCCTCTCGAATTGAATGAGTTCTTCCTCCATGGCTAAGATCCAAGCACTATCTTCGCATATTTCATTAATATTCTTTGGTTCTATCGAGGAGGCAAAGGCACAATGAGCGAAGTAGTTGACTTGAGATCTCGTCTTGACACTATCAAGGATATTGCCAATGGCTTGCTCATGAGGATGGTCACGAACGGTATGCAGCCGTTTGGGAATTCCCTGATCACTAGGAACATTCTCAAAAGATTCATTAGTAGGGTTAGTATCAATAGAATCAATAGAATCAATAGAATTAGAATTACCAATAGAATCACATAAGACATCCATGGAGTCATCATCATTAGTAATTCTAGTAGGGACAAAACCTTCATTAAATGAAATATGAAGTGATTCCTCGATCGTTGAGGTTCGTTTGTTGTATATCCGGTAGGCTTTGCTACGAGAGGAATATCCAACAAATATCCCCTCATCGGATCTTGGATCAAATTTGTCCAAACTACCATACGTGTTTTTAATAAAACATTTTGCGCCGAAAACACGAAAATGTTTAACTTGAGGCAATCTACCAAACAACAATTCATAACAAGTTTGTTTGGTGCCGGGCTTCAAAAGTATTCTATTAAACACATAGCAAGCGGTATGTACCGCTTCCGCCCAAAATTGATGGCCAAGTTGGCTATCATCAAGCATAGTGCCAGCACATTCCACTAGCGTCCTATTCTTTCTCTCAACAACACCATTTTGAGGAGGTGTGCGAGGGAAGGAAAAGGTGTGAGTAATACCAACTTCATCACAAATATTTGAGAAAGACTAATTCTCAAATTTCCCTCCTTGATCACTACGAATAGTGACAATTGTGGTTCCAATGAGATTTTGTACTTTCTTAACAAATATTGTGAATTTTTCAAAAGCATCATTTTTATTACTTAAGGAAAATACCCAAGTAAATCTAGAAAAGTCATCAACGATGACAAGTCCATATCGTGCATTTCTTAATGAAGCAACTATAGTTGGCCCAAAAAGATCTAGATGTAAAAGCTCTGGAGGCCGCTTAGATGAAATGCTTTTCTTAGGTTTAAAAGACGATTTTGGAAGCTTGCCTCGTTGACACGAGTCACAAAAGCTTTTCTTTTGAAAGACAAGCTTAGGGAAGCCTCTAATAGAATTTAACTTGGAAAGCTTAAAAAGTGTTCCAAAGTTCACATGACCAAAACGTCGATGCCATAAGTGTTGTTCACTTGTGTTGGTAATGAGACATTGTTCATGTGATCTTGGAAGATCTAGGATATATATATCCTTATGGCGTGTGCCGAAAAATAATAAATCATTATTATCTTTTCTTAAAATATGGCACATTCCTTTCGCAAAGCTAACTTTGTAACCTTTGTCACAAAGTTGGCTTATTGAAATAAGATTGTGGTTTAATCCTTTAACAAGGTAAACATCACTTATTAGTGGTTTAGAAGGATTACCTACTTTACCAACACCTATGATGGTTCCGCTCTCGTTGCCTCCAAAGACTACCCGGATTCCATTTGCAATGGGTACCACTCCGGAGAGCAATTGATCGTCACCCGTCATGTGTTTTGAACACCCGCTATCGAGTATCCAATTATTCTTGGAGCTAAATTTGGATTTGTTGCTCCGTTTCTTTTTCTTGAGTACCTAAAGATAGAAAATATCGTATCATGGTACCCAAGGTCATTGGGTCCTAAAAGATTAGACCTTTGGAAGCCAAGTCCAATGGACTTAGACTTCCCAATGAAATCATCATTATGCACGACATTCATAAAACAAGAATTCATGTAAGCTTGTTTTTCATTCATGCTTGTGTTCTTCGGGCTCCAAATAGTGAAGATTTTGGGAGCCATATTCCTATTGGGAGCATGCATGCGTTGTTGATTTCTACGTGATGCATGTCGTGAATAGGCATATGTCACATGATGAAATGGTGCATGATGATAATTGTTCATATGATGGTGTGGGTGAACATATGCATGTGAAGGAACACGTGTGTGAGGGTGTCTCACATGGTGTGCATGTGCCCGTGGATGTGATGCATAGAAATCATCATATGTGTGAACATGTGGAGTAGGATGTGTATTCCTACGTGGCATGGTATTGGTGTACATATAAGCATGACCCTTCTTTGGAGGTCCACCCAAAGTGGGTTTCTTTCCAAATGAAGGTGTGTACGAGGTGGAAGCACCATTTGTAGATGAACTACCAATGGAGTGTTTGCTACCACTCGTTGAGGCATCGAAAGTTGGCCTAACAAAGGTAGTGGACGACTTGGATGAATTTCCCATCTTATACCCCAAGCCAATGTGGTGATTGGCCGGAAGTAAGTCGTTTAGGATTTTATCCAAATGATCCTTACCCTTATTGAATTTATTAATTCGGCCTAATGTGCACTCATATTTCTCGGTGAGAGAAAGCATAGAAGCATCCAAAGTGGATACTTGCGATGTGAGCACATAAACACGAGATTTGAGATTATCATTCTCAATACTCAAAGTTGAGTTTTGAGGAGTTAAATCCACTATCTTGTGTTCCTCCGAATCCTCAATGTGAACATACTCAAGTTGAGATTTGCGATTTACAATCTCATTTCTCAAACCTTCAACAACGGTGTCGCTGTTGATGATGATAGGTTTAGGCGAGGTTTGGAGACTAGTTAACTCATCTTTGGTCTTAGTATATCTATTTACTAATTTAGAATATTTAGACCAAATTTGTTCGTTAGCTAATCTAAGGTCATCCATAGTTACCTCATCGTCGCCTTCATCCTCGCTATCATCGGAAGAGGATCCTTGATCATGTTCCTCTCTTGCCATGTAGCACATGTGTGCTTGCTCCACTTGTTCATAGTCCGACTCTCCACTTGAGGAATCCTCGGAGTCGGTGAATGTCCCGACAAGTCCTTTCTTGTACCCTTTCTTGTACTTCTTTGACTTGTCGAACTTTGGCGCCTTCCACTTCTCCTTTTGCTTGTTTTGAGAACAATCCTCTTTCATGTGTCCTGGCTTGTTGCATTTAAATCACAAAGGAGCGGAGGCGTTAGAAGAACTAGATTTAGATTTGTTCTTGAAATTACCTTTCCGGAAGAACCGGTTAAACTTCTTTGCCATTAGGGCAATGGATTCCAAGTCCAACTTGTCTTCTGAGTCTAGTCTTCATCATCGGTAGATGTAGATGTAGATGGAGCGGCCTTGAACGCAATCGCCTTTTTCTTTGGCTTGTCTTTCTTCAAGTAAGACTTCATCTTGTCCTGCAACTTTAGTTTGCTATCCTTGCGTACCTCATAAGACATTAAGGTACCCATTAGTTGAATAACCGTATACTTACTCATATCATTACATTCCTCTATGGCGAAGGTACGTTTCTCCCAACAAGAAGGAAGTCCGTCAATGATCTTGGAGACTTTCTCCTTTTAGGTGTAGGTTTTCCCGAGAGCCTCCAACTCGTTGGTGATGTCGACGAAACGAGCATAGTACTCCTTCATCTTCTCACCCTGTTGCATATGAAATAATTCGTAATCTTTATTTACAACTACGAGTTTGGAGTCTCTTACCCTACGCGTTCCTTCATGCAAGATGAGGAGAGAGTTTCATATTTGATATGCACTCTTACATGTGCATATCTTGTTGAAGTCCTCGGGCTCCAAAGCGCATTGCAAGGCGTTCATTGCCTTGGCATTGCTTACCTCCGTGGCGACCTCCGCGGTAGTCCACTTCGTGAAATCTTCTTCTTCGGGCTCGACGTACTCCGTCAACGTGGCTCTCCATAGTGAAGCACTCTGGAGAAAAGTTTCCATCCGGCATTTCCAGTACCCATAGTTGGTACCGTTGAAGAAAGGAGGCCTAGTCGAGGAGTGTCCTTCCATCACCGAAGAATCTCCTTCACGGTTCCTGAAGGTGCTGTAGTCTGAAGGTGGACGTACGGTTTTGTTGTCGTTGGAAGACATAGCTAGGTACTTGGCTCCGATACCAAATGTAATGCCCTACGAAGCTACTTCACAAGTACTAGAGGGGGGGTGAATAGTACTTTAAAATAATTAAGAAGATAATTCCTAATTATCTTGCAAACTCAACCAACAATGCGGAAATGTAAATATTGACAACAAAGAAATGCAATCGCAAACAAACGATATAACGGGTTCGGATCCACCCAAGTCTCCCCGACTTGTTCCCGATGATCCTACATCCCAAACACCCGGATCCCCTCCGGATACTTGAGTTAGAAACTTCTAACTCAAATTTGCACTATGAAATACTTGTAGTGACCTCTACAAGATCAAATCATACACAAATGAAATTTTGACTCCCACAAACCGAGATCACAAACAAACTCTCACAACCGAGAGTAAAACACTTACAATATCAAAGTAAATGAAATACGAAATTCTTACCGACAAAATCCTATGCCTTGACTAAACTTACGATTTAGGGCAAAGAGGATTTTGGGGAAGATGAAGGCACCAAACCCTAGCTCCAAGATGTAGATCAGTAATGGAGGCCTAGGAAGTTGTTGGTGACCTAGAATCAAGCTCTTGGCTTGGAAGGCTCACAATCAATGAATCTCTCTTTTGAAATAAGAGTGAGGGAGAGATTCAAGTGAGAAATGAAAGAGCTTTGAATGAGGATTAAATGCTTCTCTTTGATTCTCTAAAGATCAATTAATATCAGTCTTGAATGCTATGAAAGCAGCACTCCAAGTATAAATAGGATAGAGGAAAGAGAGAGCAAAAAATCGTGGCATTTAATGCTCCAACGGCTCTATTCTGAAGCAGACTAGTCGGTCAAAGAAGGATCACTGACCGACTAGTTCATCAACTAGTCGGTCGGTGAAACAACATGAACCGACTAAGAGGTGAACAGTCAATAGAGAAGTTCAGACTTAAAGAACTAGTCGGTCTAAGAAGACTTGCCAACTGACTAGTTTCACAACTAGTCGATCGGTGAGTGTTCTTTGACCGACTAACAGAAGAAATAGAATAGTCTGAATACAAGTTGAACTAGTCGGTCTGAGAACAAATTCTAACCGACTAGTTTCTCAACTAGTCGGTTGACAATCGTTCTTAGACCGACTAATGATAAACAGTAGCTTAGGCTCAAATATGGAAGCTTAACTAGTCGGTCTAAGAAGGATTCTTAACCGACTAGTTTCACAACTAGTCGGTCGGTGAACCTTCTTGGACCGACTAACTGTAAACAGTAACTGAGCTGAAATTGAACAAGGCATTCTAGTCGGTTCAAGAAGCTTTACCGACCGACTAGATTGCCATCTAGTCGGTTGGTTCTTCTTCTTGAACCAACTAACATGCACAAGAAGCCGCGAATCAAAGCGCGAAGCTTCGGGAAAGTTTGTATGGGCTTCTAATAAGATCCTAGCTCTAAGATATGAGTGTTATGAAGATTAAAGCGTAAGACCTACTCAAGGCTTAACAATCTACGAAACAAAGCTAGAAGACTATAAATAAAACTTGACGAACCGTCTTCAAAGGCTTCGATTCGAATCTCTTGACTTCAATAATAGTCCTTGAGCTTCAACGAAGCTTCAAGCATACGATCACGCGCTTTGAGAGGTCTCGAGACGTCGCTTTTGATGTTCATAGAAGTTTGGCGACGATCTCCATAACTGCGCTTACAAAGAGTTAGTTCACGATATTTATGTTTGTTCATCATCCAAAACCAAATCCGGGGAGTAAATACTCAACAATCATGTGTCTCATTGGTGCTCTCACGTCGCCGATTGTCTTATTGACTCCAAATTGCTCCAATATTGCCCCAAATCCCTGAAATGCACATAAACGCTCTGAAAGTCATATTATTGCAAATAATAGCGTAAAAGCGTATGAAATATGTAAATGAGCAATCATTTTTACGTGTAATAATTTAGATAAAATGTGGAATATAATGACACATCAGGCATCATTCCATTGCATTTCATATCATATTCGCATCCAAATCCCGCATTTTCCTACGATTTTACAATGCTAACGCCAGATTCGAGTTTCGTAGAGTTTTATAGATTTTCAGAGATTTTGGAGCGACTCGGGACCACTTTTGGATATGGACACATCCAGCATGCCCCTGAGCCCTTTGGCGAAGCTCTACAGGAGTTTGCCGAGGTTTGAAAGCCTATAGGAGGAGTGGATGAGATTTACAAGAGTGGAGGAGATTTACAGTGTAGAGGAGAAGCTTCAAGAAGATCTGGAAGAAGATCTGGATTTTTCCCAGGCGATTCGACCGAGCAAGACTTATGCTCGGTCGAGCTGATGCACAAGACGCAGGTGATACGCATCCTGCTTGACCGAGCAATGTGGTGAGTCAATCGAGCAACTCCTATTTTCGAAGGTCTACTATCAACATCCTGCTCGACCGAGCAGGACTCATGCAACCGAGTCAGCTGGCGACTCGACTGAGCAAGGCTTACTCGGGCCGAGCAGACAGAATAACGCTTTTTGAAGGAGCTCTATCCACTGACAGGCTCGACCGAGCAAGCGGGCTACTCAACCGAGTAGCCTGGATCCTTTGACCGAGCAAGCTTCTGCTCGACCGAGTCACTGACTCGGTCGACCACAATGCGGGCCATTTTCGGAATTTCTTTCGTGGGGTTAGACAGATGCGCGGAGCTGGGAGTAAAGAGCAGATCTGAGAGACGCAAAGGGGGGAGCGCATTCTTCGTATTTTTTGGGAATTACGGTTGAGAGGGAGAGGAGATTGAAAAAAATATTTGTAGATATAAACCTAGTTTTCTTTGAGAATCAAATTACTTTTGGGGGAAAATTTACGTTCTATTGTTCTTTGCATTTTGGAATCTGTGGAATCTGTTGGGATTGTTGTTGGCTATTGTTCTTTCTCGTCTTCGGTATGTAAGTTATTCATTTCTCGCTTGATCTAATTGCTACAATGTTTTCTCTGATAAAAATCGTATTTTTATTCGTCGTAATCGCTATGTGTGAGTAGTCTCCTCTAGGGTTGATGGGTTAGCCCTATGAATTTAAGAGGGAGATATAGATCTGGTTCTTTAGGTTGTATTAGGAATAAAGGAGTGTATTTCAGTCGATCCATCCGAATCCCTATGATAACTCGTACTGAGATCATGCCCACGGTCGGTGGAATTGATGAGCTTAAGGAGTATCATTGGGATTTAAATAGGGAAATTAGTGGATCCAACCAAGGCTCGTGACCATGCCCAGCTCGTGCCTTGAGGGGATCCACCGATGAACTTTATCGCTACATTGACAGATACCGCCATTGCGTCAATGAGGGCCACCGAAATACCTCGAAAGTCTAACACACTAGAGTTGTATGGATTGGGAGACCAATTCCCTAAACCTAATGCGACGTAAAGATCCCATCCTAACATCGATCTCCGACGTTCTTCGCAGTGATCCCTAAGACCCTAGTTTTCTTTATTATCAAGTCAACAACACCACCACAACCAATCTTTCCAAACCAACAGCTATCTCACTCTGAGACCTAAAAATAATCTGAGACCTCAAATACACTGTCACTATCCCTGTGGGATCCGACATCTTTTATACTATAATTTGACACTGTCCGCTTGCGGATAGAGCCCAGAGTTGACACCTAGGAGCCATATTACGCCTAGCGACTGTGACACCGCTAGGTGGAATTTAGGTGTAAGTTCGGGGCGCGTCAAGTTTTTGGCACCGTTGCCGAGGACGGTTACGATGTATCTCAGTTTATTTTATTTTGAAGAGTTTGCTGGCAAATCTCGTCATTTCCTATCCTTCCACCCTTTTATTCTCTTTTTATTGCTACCTTGCTACTAACATCTCCATCCAGTTAGTGATCATACTTAAGAAATCAGACGCGATGGAGATGGTGATGCAAGTACAATGGACCAGTGAGTCTGACAGTGACTCGGATGAGGTTAGCTTTTCTCCGTATCATCTACATGGTCTCTAGGACTCTCACATGGATGAAGCCATGATCGAATGTGCAGCTAGAGAATTGATTGATGCGGTTCGGTTTATCGGATCAGGAACCTATGTGGCAGGTAATGTAAATCTGTAAATGGTCATGGATCATATAACGAACAAGGTTTTTGATGCAGGTATCGTTGAGGGCAACATTCACATAAGCTTCGAAGGGGATGTGATGTTCCTCCAGAATATTGAATCCCTAACTGTTGACGCAAGCTGGAGAGAGACTCGTTAATTGGATCCATTGAACGATTCCCATCTATTGAGTATAATGGAAAGCGTAGTGGCTGATGTATGGGCACATGGTCCAGTGGAGTTCCCTACAGATGACCAGGTTACACAAGAACTCTCAATTTTTATCGCGAATGCCTTTCATAATGCAGATACCTTGGATGGTGTCCCCATCACTGACAGAGTCTATGTGTGATACGAGGGAGACACCCTACGCTTCTACAATGATAACTTCCCACAGACTGCGACATGTGAAAAACACGTCTACGAGGGGTACACGGATTCCGAACCAGTACAGAACAACATCGACTAGGGAAGTTCTCCTAACTTTATGCTCGATAGCGAATGAGTACGTGAATACTTTACCCCTGTTGACAGGTGCACTATGGAAATGGAATCTGCAGATGTCTGCCATGACGTACCATCGTCTCCCTGCTCGTCCTATAATTCTGCCAACTAAGTGTTTCCAGCTTCTGGACCGACAATTGAGGACGCATCCTTCTCACGGGTAAGCGATGATGGGGGTACATCGCCCCCTTAGGTAGAACTAAAACCTCTTCTTGCTAATTTGAAATATGCTTTCTTGGGCAAGAATTCCACATACCCCGTCATCGTCAATGCAGCCCTCACCGAGCCGCAATTAGAAAGCCTCCTAAAAATCCTTAGATCCTATAGAAAGGTAATTGGCTATAGCATTGCTGACCTAAAGGGCATCAGTGAAACCATATGCACCCATATGATTCACCTTGAGGTTAAGGACGCCACTTCTATTGAGCCTCAAAGGCGATTAAATCCAAACATGAAGGAGGTAGTGAAGAAGGAAGTTTTGAAGCTATTAGAGGCCGACATTATCTATCCCATTTCCGACCGTAAATGGGTTAGCCCTGTGCAGGTAGTCCCCAAGAAAGGGGGCATGAACATTGTTAGAAACGATAAAGATGAGCTAATATCCATTAGAACTGTCACTGGTTGGCATATGTGTATCGACTATAGAAAATTCAATAAAGCCACCAGAAAAGACCATTATCCTCTACCCTTCATTGACCAAATGCTTAAGCGTTTAGCCAAACACAAATATTTTTGTTACCTAGATGGATACTCCGGGTTCTTCCAAATCCCATTGCATCGGGAAGATCAAGAAAAGACAACGTTCAGATGTCCATATGGCATATTCGCCTACCGAAGAATGCCGTTTGGGCTATGTAATGCACCTGCCACATTTCAAAGGTGCATGACGTCTATTTTCTCGGATTTCGTCAAAAACATAATGGAAGTCTTCATGGACGATTTCTCTGTTTATTGGCACCGAGTTCGATGATTGTCTAGCCAATTTGTCCAAAGTTTTAGAACGGTGTCATGATAATAATCTGACCCTAAATTAGGAAAAATGTTATTTCATGGTGACAGAAGGGGTTGTGCTTGGCCATGTCATCACCTCTAAGGGAATCGAGGTTGATAAATCTAAGGTCGAAGTCATCAAGAGTTTACTGCCTCCTACTAACTTTAAGGATATCCGTGGTTTCCTCGGGCATGCGGGTTTTTACCACCGCTTCATAAAGGATTTCTCCAACATTGCTCGCCCTCTCACGGAGCTCCTCGTCAAGGACGCTTCTTTTGTGTTTACTGACGCCTACTTGGTAGCTTTTAACAGGTTAAAGGAAGCTCTCATCTCAACTCCAATTATACAACCGCCAGATTGGAATCTACCATTTGAGCTGATGTGCTATGCTAGTGATCAAGTAGTGGGGGTCGTCCTTGGCCAAAGGAAAGAAGGAAAGCTTCATGCTATATATTACACTAGTAAGTCCCTGGATGATGCTCAAAAGAACTACACCACTACGGATAAGGAGCTGCTGGCCATGGTTTATTCTATCGAGAAATTCAGATCGTACCTCTTGGGGGTCTAAAGTGATTATCCACACTGACCACGCAACACTGAAATAACTATTGAGCAAGAAGGATGTAAAACTGCACCTGATACGGTGGGTCCTCCTCCTCCAAGAATTTGATATTGAGATCCAGGACAAGAAAGAAGCGGAGAATGTAGTGGCAGACCACCTATCACGGTTAATTCAAAAGCACGGAGATGACAGTTTGCCAATTAATGATTCTTTCACTGGCGAACAATTATTTGCAACAAACTCCTCTGAAGCCCCTTGGTACGCAGATATAGTGAACTACTTGGTAAGCGGCATAGTCCCGCAAGGATTGGCGACTTACTCGAGGAGGAAATTCTTACATGACGCCAAGAGATACTTTTGGGATGACCCATACCTATTTAGAACATGCACCGACAGGATCATCAGACGATGTATCCCAAAGGAAGAGGCGACCTCCATCATATCGCATTGCCACGATCAACCAGGTGGGGGACATGCAACGGTCACCAAAACCACGTCAAAAATCTTCCAAAGTGGCTTCTATTGGCCCACCATATTTAGAGATGCTAATGAATACATCAGAAAATGCGATAGATGCCAAAGGACGGGAAACATCACGAAAAAGAATGAAACACCCATTCAGGGCATCCTGTAGATAGAACTATTCGACTGTTGGGGCGTTGACTTCATGTGACCTTTTCCATCGAGTAATGGCAATAGGTACATCTTGGTTGTCGTTGATTACATCTCGAAATGGGTGGAGGCCATAGCCACCGCAATGAACGACGCAAGGGTAGTAGCCAAATTCTTCAAGAATACAATCTTTCCCTGTTTTGGAGTCCCCAGAATAACCATAAGTGATGGAGGGAGCCATTTCATCGAGAAGAAGTTCGAAACGATGCTAAGAAATATAAAGTTCATCACAAGGTCACCCTGGCTTATCACCCTCAAACAAGTGGCCAAGTGGAGGTGTCCAACATGGAAATTAAAGGCATCCTAGAGAAGACGGTGAGCGCCTCGGGGAAAGATTGGTCACACAAGTTGGGCGACGCTCTTTGGGCATATCGCACCGCATTCAGAACTCCCATCGGGACAACCCCCTACAGACTAGTGTATGGAAAAGCTTGCCACCTTCCGGTAGAATTGGAACACAGAGCGTATTGGGCAGTAAAGAAAATGAACTTTGACTACCAGAGTGCCACCATGAGGCGAGCCTTGCACAGCAATGAGATTGACGAAATCCGGCGACACGCCTATGAGAATGCAAAGATATATAAGGAGAGGACCAAAGCCTATCATGACAGGAACATCATGGTGGTTCGCCATGATGTCGGTGACCAGATACTCCTCTACAATTCAAGACTACGCCTCCTCCCCGTGAAATTAAAATTAAGGTGGTCCGGCCCCTACAAGATAGCAAGTTTACCTCCGGGGGTGCCGTAGAGCTCGAAGGGAAGAATGGAAATTTCAAAGTAAACAGCCAGAGGATTAAATCGTACAGATCAGGAGAACCAATCGGGTGAGAGGAGACATGCCTCCTCGAGGAATGCCCCATTATTTGTTGAATAACTTGAGGGAGTCGAGCTCATGACTCAAAACGAGCGCTTATTGGGAGGCAACCCGACTTTTTATATCCTTTTCAATTTTTGTTTTTACTTTATCTATTCAAGAAAACCAAATAAAAACGCTATCTATTTCTCTTAAAACGCAAAACTATAAAAAACTGATGGGTTCATCCTTTCTACAGGTTGAACATTAAGGGAGCACGTAAAACCAATGTTCTGAAAAGTAGAAGCTGGGAGGAGAGTAGCTGATAGAGAAATAAAAGAGTCACATGTGACTCGATCGAGCAACCACGTGCTCGGTCGAATAGTGCAGCTGACTCGACCGAGCAGCATCTGCTCGGTCGAGTAGCATATGCACATGAAAATAAGGGGGAAATGTTGTTCTGTCTATATGGACCGAGTAGACCAACTGCTAGATCGAGCTGAGGAAAGCGCAAGGACTTGCTTCAAAAATGATGTTTTGTCTACACTACCCGAGTAGCCCTACTCGATCCGAGTAGGCACCGACTCGACCAAGCAGTGGCATGCTCGACCGAGCTAAGAAAAAGGCAGGGAAACAATGAAGAACGGTGTTCTGCCTAAGCGGCCCGAGCAGCACTTACTTGGTCAAGTGGTCGCTTAAGCAACCGAGCACCCACTTGCTCGACCGAGCTAAAGGGATCACATAAAACAACGGAAATGCCTGCTAGACCCGAGTAGACCTTGCTCGGCCGAGCAACTGAGGGAGTATTAATCTTGATTTATTTAAGTAACTGACTCGACCGAGCAATTAGACTGCTCGGACCGAGTCGCAGGCTGCTTGATTTTGGGACCCATTCTAAGCCAGGCTCGAGCTATTTATTTACACTAACCCATCCTATAACTCTTGCCCTAAGCGCTCATCCCCTCATCATCTCCTGAGTTCTCTTACCTCCTATTACTCGATCCGGACGGCTGCCAATCCACCTCCTGCCACTGTCGCCTCCAAACCACCTACCGGTTAATCTCTCAC
>JAULAV010004125.1:0-25016 GCA_030789695.1 Scilla litardierei | reverse complement strand
CTCAATACTTATTAAACCATGCATTCTTTCTTTCACAACTAGGAATTTGATGTTTATATGCCTAGATTTAGACGAGCTCTAGGTGTTATTAGAATACGGGACTGCTACCCTACTGTCACAATATAATTTGAATGACCTTTCAATGTCGCTGACAATTCGTAGTCCCGAAATAAAGTCTTGCAGCCATATTCCATGATTTGATGCCTCATAGCAAGCTCTACACTCTGCCTCCATAATGAGGAGGCAATGAGAGATTGCTTAGTGCTTCTCCATGAAATCACACCTTCGACTAGTTAAAAAACGTATCCAGATATGGATTTTCTATTGTCTAGGCATCCAGCATAGTCGGAGTCAGAATGTCCCATAATCTCAAGATTATACGACCTCTTGTATGTGACTATATAGCATTTGGTCTTCTTCAAGTATCTGAAGACTCTTTTGGATGCAATCCAATGTTCTCATCCCAGACTGCGTTGGTATCTGCCAAGTATTCCCACTATAAATGAAAGATCTGGTCGAGTGCAGACTTATGGTTATGTAAGACTTTCCGTTGCAGGTGTATATAGTATGTTCTCCATATACTAAGCCTCAATACATTATTTAGACAATGCTTTAAACTAAAATTTTCTCCTTTTGACACGGGTGTGTCATGTGGCCTACAGTTTTGCAAGCCAAACATATGCAGTATCTTTTTCATGTAAATCTTTGGTGATAATCCAAGAGTTACTTGTAAATGATCATAATGAATTTGGATACTTAGCACATATAATGCTTCTCCAAGATCTTTCATCGCGAAATATTTCTGTAGAAATTTCTTGGCATCCTGAAGAAACTTTACATCACTGCTGGCAAGCAAAATATCATCCACATACAACACAAAAATATAAAGCTACTCCCATGGAACTTATGGTACACACAATCTTCACCAATGTTTGTCTCAAAACCAAATGAGAGAATAACTTGATGAAATTTAAGATACCATTGATGAGATGTCTGCTTAAGCCCATAGATATACTTTTTTTGTTTGCACACCAAATTGTTATCTTCTTTTGAAGATAATTCTTCTGGTTGCACCATATAGATGGGTTTCTCAATATCTCTATTGAAAGAGGCCGTCCTTACATCCATCTGATGTAACTTTAGATCAAATGTTCCACAAGTGCCATTATGTCCTAAAGGAGTCTTTTGGGGAAATATAAGAGAAAGTATCTTTATAATCAATGCCTTCTCTTTGAGTAAATCATTTTGTGACAAAACGTGTTTTATATCTTTTCACATTACCATGTGAATCCCTTTTGGTTTTGTATACCCATTTACAACATATGGGTTTCACTCCTTTAGGTAACGGGACAAGATCCTAAACATCATTGTCCTTCATAGATTGGATTTTCTCTCCCATGGCTTCGATGCATTTCCAATAATTTGAACATTCGATCACTTCTTGAAAGGTGATTGGGTCATCTCCCATATGCCCATCATTAACTTTATGCTCATTGAGAAATACAATATAAGCACTTGCTATTGCACATCTCTTTTCTCCCGTATATCTTCGTAGAGGCATTAATTTTTTTTGAATGTGATATTGTTGAGTTTGATCTTATGGTTGACTTTGATTTTGAGGTTCCTCTTGAGTCACTATTTGAGGAACTTCATTTTCACCGGTCGAAGGTTTGTTAACTTCACTCATTTGTATTGGATATTGCGGGAGAGTCACGCCAGGAATAAAAACTTGGTCATAATCTACCACCACTAAAGGAGAAAGTGTTACTGAATCTCCACAAAAGTGAAGTCATTACCCTTATTTCCCCCACAAACTCAATATGTTCAAAGAACTGCACTTTTCTCATCCCAAAAAATGTTCTTCCCTTGAAATCGTAGAATTTATAACACAGTGATCATTCGGTATATGACACAAAATAGCTATAAACGTTTCTTGATTCTAGCTTTTTTCTCTTTTGGCCTATATGGTCTAGAGTTGGTTAAAAATCTATATACTCATAAATACTTCAAGAGACGTTTTCTGCCGGTCCACAGCTCTTAAGAGATCTTGTTAATAGCTTTAGTTGGAGCACAATTGAGAATATATGATGTAGTCTATAGCACTTCACCCTAGAGTGATTGAGGTAAGGTTGTATGAGAAATCATACCTCTTAACATATCCTTAAGGGTTCTATTTTGTCTCTCTGCTATTTCATTCACGCTAGGAGAGCCTATCATAGTATGTTGCATGACGATATCACAATCCTTCAAGTATTACTCAAATGAACTCGGGCATTGTTCCCCTAATCTGTCATATTGACCATAGTATTCACTACCACGATTTGATCTGACAAAGTTAGTAGTATTTTCAAGTTGATTTTCAACTTCAGCTTCAAAAAACTTAAAAACATCCAGAGAAAATGACTTCTTATATATCGAATAAAAGGTAAATATAACAAAAGAAATCGTCAATGAACGTAATAAAGTACTGTTGACCAATCTAAGCAGCAGTAGTGCATTGTCCACAAAAATGAGTTTATTAGTTCTAAGGTGTCAGTGTTGGGAAATTGAGACCACACCCCAGTAGATTTTGATGATGTGCACAAGTGATATACGAACTAACATATTTGTTTCAAGTGTATATTGATTTATATTATACCCATTATTTACGGGTGTTTTCTCACCACAGGATCGTTGACCGGTGGTTTGACGGTCAACGTGGTCAAGGGATCGGTTGGAATCCTTTGGTCCCACCAAGCGTGCGTGTTCTCGACGAGGGTTGTGCGAGGCTTCACTTCAGCTCGAAAAACCGCTTGCTTGGGGGATCGAGGACGAGCAGGCTCTTCGTCTCGGGTGTTGGGCCTTGGTCAGCGGGGTGCAAAGGGGCAGCCTTGGCACCTAGGTGAGCACTCGGCCTCGGTCAATCAAGTGCCGAGGGGCAGCCTCGATGCCCTGATTGTCACTTGGTCTCAATCGACGGCGATGCTCATTGGGGGCGAGCGGGCTCATTGTCGTGTTGGCCTTGCTTCGGTGAGTTCCACATTGAGGGATAGCCTCAACGCCTTGGGACCAATTCGACCTGGACAGACAAAGGAACTCGTCAGGGGGCCAGACCTTGGTTCTGGCCAAGTCCCCTCCGATGCCTAAGTCAGAATGGATCTGAATGTTACTCGACGGGATCGGTACTGACTTGACCATTTTGGAGAGGCCCAAAAGAGAGCGGCCCAAGTCCACGCTGGAAGAAAAAGCCTCCCCAAATGTTGGGCCAGCCATCGAAGACACCGAAAGAGCCCGCTAGCGGATTAGCCACGATCAGACGTGTGCCCGGTCAGCCCACGACTGTAAGAGTTAACCGTTCCTTAAAAAACACTCCCCTTAATGGCCATTAAGGGACCCCATTTACCCACCTTCATGATGCATAAAGGCGTCCGTGGGGAAGCGGATCATGGGGGCAGAATAGGGGAGCGTAAAGACGGGACGATCGTGGGGGTTTCCCTATATAGGGAATCGAGGGGGGACGAAGAAAGGGGCCTGACCCCAGATACCACAATACGGAGGTATTCTACTAAAAAGACCTTGCTTTCTCCATTGTCTTACCTCCTATAGCTCGGTCCGATGATACGCGTACTGGCCTCCTTACAAGCCGTACCGATCCCGCCGAGTAGCATTTAGATCCATTCTGACTTAGACATCGGAGGGGACTTGGTCGAAATCAAGGTCCGACCCCCCTGAGGAGTTTCTTCGTCTGTCCAGGTCGAATTGATCCCAAGGAACCGAGGCTACCCCTCAACATGGAACTCACCGAAGCAAGGCCCACACGACAGTGAGCCTGCTCGCCCCCAGCGAGCATCGCCATCGACTGAGACCAAGTGACAATCAGGGCACCGAGGCTACCACTCGGCACTTGATTGACCGATTTCGAGTGCTCACTTAGGTGCCGAGGCTACCCCTCTACACCCCATTGACCGAGGCCCAACACCCGGGACGAAGAGCCTGCTCGTCCTTGATCCCCCAAGCAAGATGTTTTCCGAGCTGAAGTGAAGCCTCGTGTAACCCTCGTCGAGAACACGCACGTATGGTGGGACCAAGGGATTCTAACCGATCCCTTGACCACATTGACCGTCAAAGCACCGGTCAACGATCTTGTGGTGAGAAAACACCCGTAAACATCTGGTGTCATCTGCGAGAACGAGATAACACCCACGTAAAGCAACCATACCATCGATGACATGGCCTTGCCCCTCCCGACGAAGGAGAGCCGCAGCCTCGATATCGATACCTGGGTCGTGTGACGATCGACAGGGAAAAACCTTAACTGCTCGGTACGCTTCCCGAGCCGGAGGACCAGACAAGCCCCGGTCTGGCCTCGCAGGGGGCAATGATGTGGAATCCGAAAACCCTTCCTCACTCCTCCCTCTCGACGGGGGACGTGGGGAGGGAGAAGCGGTGGCTCGATGAAGCACTTGTAGTCTTCCCCGTCATCGATGCTACTGTTGTGAGATGATTACTCGTTGATACCGACAGCTCATGCGACATCCTCTTCGTGTCGACCCTTCAGAGGATGGGGCTACAGGACGAAGACATGGAGCCGTGGTCTGGGCCTGTGATAGGTTTCACTGGTCACTCCACTCCCATCGTAGGGGCAATCTGCCTCCCTGTCACGCTCAAAAAGCCGCCCAACTCGGTGACCTTGGTGATAGAGTATATGGCGCTGAGGATCAGATCAGCATATAATGGGATCATCGATCGCCCGCTCCTCAATGCTGTCGAAGTGATGGTCTCAACCCTCCATCGGACGGTCTGGTTCCAGACCCCGAGAGGGCTCGGACAGGTTGAGGGCGATCTGGGGAAGCCGAAGATCTGCTACCAACTGGCCAACGCAAAACACATCGAGCGACATGATGATCCGATGGCCTCACTTGACCTAAGGTACGGATCGAGGTCCACCCCTGGGGAGGAGCCAGAGCTAATCCCTGTCACGGATTTCGACGGAAGATTCATCTCCATCGGATCTGGGCTGGACCTGAGCTTGAGAGGCGAGTTGATCGTGTGCTTGGAGGCCAATCTAGACGTCTTCGCGTGGTCGCCCGACGACATGCCTGGCATGGACCCCCCAAGTGATCATGCACCAGCTAAATGTCGACCCCAATTTTATACCAGTCAGGTAGAAGAAGAGAAACCTGGGTGGTGAAAATAGGAAGGCCGCCTCCGAGGAAGTCGAACGCCTACTTGACGCCTGGCTTTATCCGGGAAGTCTGGTACCCGAATTGGCTGTCCAATGTCGTAATGGTGATAAAGTCCAGCGACAAATGGAGAATGTGCATGGACTTAGTGACCTCAATAAAGCTTGTCCCAAGGATAGCTATTTACTACCCCTCGTGGACAGTGCCTCTGGCTACGAGATGCTCAGCTTCATCGATGCCTACTCCACGTACAACCAGGTCCATATGGACCCTCAGGACGAAGAGAAGACGTCCTTCACCACCGACTGAGGGACCTTCTGCTATAAGAAGATGCAGTTTAGCTTGAAGAATGCAGGGACAACCTACCAAAGGATGGTCAACAAGGTGTTCGATTCTCAGATAGGGAGGAACCTGGAAGTCTACGTCGACGATGAAGGGTTTACTGGGACCCTTAGGGCACAAAAACTCTAGTCCCGTCCTAAGTCGGACGGAACATAGACAGAAATGCAGCGGAAAAATTTTATGTTAATCTAATTAACATGCAACCCTAAGGAACCAGACCCTATAAGCCATGATCTCTGCCAACTTGGGGTGGATCTGACCACCCCAAGAGGGATCTAACTACTGCGAATAATTAAATGAAAACTTAAACACATACCCGGAATCTCAGCCCTGGGGCAGGCGAGATGTTCCGCGCCGTCTTCCGAGCTGCTCCCGTCCCACGCCGAGCCGCTCCTTGAACCGCTCCCCGCACCGCTCCTCGAACCGCTCCGCATCCCGAGGCGATCAATCCCCGTGTCGCCGAGCCACCCACCGCCGAAGAAAGTTTCACACGAGTGAAACCTCCGCCTAGATTTCGGATCCAGAATCCGAACTCCTTTGTGGCTTTGCTAGAGCCCGCAGGAGTAAGGCAGAAATTTATAGGGAGAAGAGGAATATTAATTTAGCTTAGATCCGAGCGTGCTCCAAAATTTACGAGAGCCGCTCAGATCTAGAGCTTGGGACGAGTTTAGAGAAAGGGGGCAGACCCCCTATTTATATAGGCAGCTGACCCCTCACCTCTACTCAATTTCCGATGTGGGACTAAAATTAGAGTCAATTAAATCAAGTTAGTTTGCACTTCACAAAGTGCAAACTTCCATGAATTTTAACTCACTCACCGTTGATCTTCAAGATTGATACAACCTATCAATACGACAAGCGTTCAACGGTGAATGCATAGGAAAAAACCGTTCGTCAATCGGAGTTCGTTTGACCCCTCAAACGTATGTCCAAAGTTAAGCCCATGAGTCAATTTTCGCAAAAAAGCAGCCGTCACAGAAGCATATGGTTCTGAACCCTGTTGTGGGGCCCACAGAGTGGGCCCCACAGTCTGGCGCGCGCCAGCCGGCAAGGCGCGTGCCTTGCACGCGCCCTGCCGGCGCGTGCCAGGCACGCGCCTTGCGGGCGCGTGCCAGCCTTTTGGCTGGCCGCCTGGCGCCCAAATTCTGGGCGCCAGGTTGGGGGGCCCACAGTTTGGTCGGCCCCCCCCTTTAACTGTTTTTTTATTAAAACAGTTGCCTTACTCTTAAGGCTTTTGGGCTTTTTTATCTTTGGGCTGGTTTAAGGGCTTCTATTTAAAAAACTTTTAAATAGACTTACTGGACTCGTTTGGACTCCGTTTCTGACGCGGTTTGAACCTGTGTTTAGAACGGGATGATCCCGTCATCTAGGTAACATTTTCAACACGTTTATTTAATTAAATATAGTCTTAAACAATTTAAGACACATTTAATCTCTTTTGCATCATATGCAAAATAGTCCCTATCTAGGCTTAAATTATCATTTGCATCAAATACAAATGATCCGAGGGCACATTCCTCTACATCTCCCACTTGCACTCAGGATCATTTATCCCGAATGCAGGAGATGATTGCAAACATCTTTTGCAATATTTTATCCCTTGCATCAAATGCAAATTATTCTCCCTAACTCATTTCTACCTATTACTAGACGAAGATCGCACTCTGTGTGAGACCCTACAGCCTGACCCTTACAACAGGTTGGGCTCGAAGCACTATACGGCAGTGACCACGAGCAGTGGTTGCCGTCCCTGCTTCAGGAATCATCATTATGTGGTTAACTCATTGACATGAGTATTGTCGGGACCACCCTGACTGTTTCCGTGATGAATTCCGCAGTTATAGTCTTTTCGTCTAAACTATGTCGTGTAGATCAAGTCTAGGGTACGGTCAAACTGTCAACCCCAATAACTTGACTCCGGTTAGTTTCTATCGATCTTTTAGTCAAAAATGTTGGACTTCTTCCAACATACTCTGGCCAGAGTTTTTACTAAAGACCGAACTAACACTACGACACTAACTCCCATTGACCGGGAGAGACGAATCCTCTCTTGGTCATTACTCTCCTCATACGCTTCAAGTGTTACCCAATCAAAGACCTTTCGACAGGCCTTGCCTCGAAGCTAGGTCATTTGATCTAAGTGGCACCGTTCACGCAAAGGTTCGTCAAAATGACCTCAAGTCAAAAGACCAACTAGTCTATCATCACTCAGAGTCATCATTGACAGATTGGTCAATATAACCATATGATAACTCTTGTGGATCGTTCAGTGAACTCATTCTCTAATGAGCACCTGTGTCTCATCTACGACTTCACCAAGTCAAGCGATCATGAGATCATCGCCACCGCTAAACGGTGAAGACTAAGACACAATGGTCTATCCGATGTTTCAATATCCTTGTCTCGAAACATCTACGACCATGAACCCTTTTAGACTTATGCTACAGACGGTCAAACATTTCTCCATGATCGAGATACTCATCTCGATACCTGTTTGACCTTGCATAAAGTCTCAGGACTTTACCTAAGTTAATTGTTTAATGTTAACTACATTATAAAATAACTTAGATAAATTATTACCAAACAGCTTACTGTTATTTCGAACAAGATGTTTGTGCTATTCACACATGAAGATAGATAGCCTCGAGGGTATCATCTCTCAACATCTCCCACTTGCACTCAGGCCCATTTATCCCGGTATCTTATACCGTTTTTACACATAAGTTTTCTCGACTTCATGTGGTAGAGCCTTCGTGAGTGGATCTACTAAAACCGTCTACACTATAGACTCAAGGGGTTTTTATGTTCATGTTAGACCAACCATTTGAATCTCATTCAAATAATTCACTTGGTCTATCAGAATCTGTAATATTTAATATACATGGATCTTATCCAGCTCATCGTACATTACGATAATAATTTAAATTTGTTAATGGTCATTTCAAATGGCTCATATCTATTTCTGATAAAGTATCAAACTCTTTGATTACTTAATCAAATTATATGTTCCATCTCTTTGATGCCTTGCATGTAATTTATACGCTCCCACTGACCTTGAAAACTCTCTGGCTAATTCATATAAGTTGGTCCGTCTAAATCATATTTAGAAAAAAAAACGAACTTATAAGTGAATGCTCCAATTTTCATGGTCAACATGAGCGTTTTACATCGGATTTGGTCCGAGTAGATCTGTACACATCTGTTGGCGAGACGATTTCAACTAATCCGTTTTAAAGAAATTAGGGTGAAAACCGTTTTCGATCAACAAGATTGTACTTTACTATTTTCTTTCTGCACCAATCTTTCAACTTAAAGATTTACTTGCAGAAAGTGAGGAAACATTTTCCTTGGGTACGTAAACTAAATTCTCAAATTTATTTATGCACACGTACCTATTTTGATTGCATCAAGTTTTAAATCGGAGTTACTACTCCGAATTTCATCCCGGAAGTTGACTAAGTCATCATCAGTTATGATGTCTAACTCGACAATTCGTCTCACGAAATTCGAGTAATTATACAACTTCTTTAATGATCGATTTAATGAATATCTTATTGACAATGTCCTCATAGGACATTATCAAAACCTAGGCATTACGATCTGGGACTTAACCCAGAGAGAGGACTTAACTCAGAGTCACTTACTATGTATCGCACCAAGTCTCACTAAGTGTGATTCATACATTTTAACACACGGATGTGTTAACAGACTTGACCTGAGAGAAAATCACATTTTCTTTTAATTACACAAGATTTTATGTAGCTAAGTATTTGACCATTCGATCTAATCGAATCAGTTTAAATACTTTCTACTTTTCGTTCTTTATTTTATCAGACTTGTGTTTCATCAAGAACACGTGTCTTAATAAAATATACGAATAACTTATTTTGGTTAAAATAGACTCGGGTACATCAGTATGTATGAGACTGAGTTCGACAACGCATTCTTCCACTGTCTTACAGATGGTTTTCAGCCATTATATCTGAGAGGATAAGATTCACAAGTGTCCGTAGACTTCATAATACGAGAGGTCAGACCCCTCTTTATGTGACTTGTGAAGCTTAGTCTCTCGACATGGCCTAGTCTATTTTACCATATAAGTTTGCTACTATCTTGTGTATTTATATATTAACATTTAATATATACATATAGTTATTACAAATTACTTAACACAAAACATTGCTTCCGAAGCAAGGTGACGACATTCGTCAAAAAATGTGTTAGACGTTTTTGTATAACTATTTATTCTGAAATCGTGACATCAAAATATATCACATTTTCATTTCCTCCTACTTATGCCTTTACTAATGATAAATTAAACTAACTTTCTCAATTGACTTTCCGGAGTGCCTTCTTCCTTTTCTAAATCGCATTTAGATATTAATTAACCCAACATAAATAGCTATGCAAACATCTTATGTATCCAAACGCTTGAGCTTTGCAATCTCGAGTTTAGCTCAAGAAGTTGCTTGTCTCAAGATCCGGTTGGGATACATAGTCTTGCACCGCTCATGCACTCGTATTCGACTCAAACGGTTTGATCGAATTCTCGAACTTTGCGGATCGGAATTGTTTGTCCATACAACCTTGAGGGTAGCTCGACAAGTTGTAGGGAGAAACATACTTCGAATATCCTATATGTTCAAGCTGCCTCATATAGAGAAGAGTGACATGTAGCTTTAATTTATTTGTTGGACCCAGAACTTAATGAAATCATATTTCTTAAGTCTGTTCTTTAGAAGGTCATTTAATTGCAACGAGAATATAGTTTAATTCCATCAATTAGAATTTAACTTGATATTCAATTAATCAACTATTTGACCAGTTAACTTATTCCAATATTATATTTTGATTCCTTCGGTAAACATAGTCTTGCCCTAGTTTTTGCATATGTTCAATATTAAATATAGGTAGATTGGCTTTCATCTATCTATATCCTCCCACTATTTTTACGATCGTTTTAAAGCTTAATAACGAACGATTTAATCGAATTTAAAAATTAGTGAAAGAGGGATCCAATCATCCCGAACCTCACAACCTTGAGGAGACTCAACAAGTTGATTGGTTCCATGACTGGTAGACTAACTCTTGGTCAATCACATCACATGTGTCGATTTTTACCCACAGTCACTTATGATCTTGAGGAGACTCAACAAATCATAATGACTGGTCTAGTCAGACCCTTGATTTCGCGTCCAGATTTGACTTAGATCGATGCTCGAGGAGACCCGACACATCGATTTGGGTCAAGTCTAGACTACATCACATGTATGTTGGAGTTTGTTCCTTAAAGAAAAACAAGTCACAGCTTGAGGAGACTCAACAACTATAATTGTCTTCTTTGAGTTACCAAGCTCCAAAATCAAGGAGGAATACGAATTAATCTTTAATAAGATTTATAACGCATTGACTAGATATAGTCCAGGGTGTCATACAATCATGATTCGCGACATTGCGGTCCAGCGGAACACAGCCAGGGAATTGACTAAGCCAGGATCACTGCCCCTTGTACTAGCAAGGGTTGACCCAGAACTCTTAGCCAAGCACATTGACTGGATCATGGTCCATTGAATGAAGCTTGTCATTTTGTATGTGTGCCATAGACTAAACAGCTTTTATTAACAACTAATTAATCCTATCAAATAGTTGCATCCTTAAATTCAAAATTTTAGGATTTGTTTAATAACTTTTATTAAGTCCTTATCAACTATAAGGTTCACGTGCTATCCTAATCATTATTAGGATTCTAATAAATTTTAACCAACGCTAAAAGCGAAGTCCTTTAATGATTTAATAATAACAATTAAAATTAAAAATTTCATTAAAAGGACTACCCTAATTAGGAATTAGGTCTTGAAACATTGTTAATGTTTTATTAAAACATAGCATGTCATTAAAATTCAAGTAATAAATTTTAATCATTACTTAATGGCTATCCTAAAGGGTTGTCTTGTGTTATCAAATAGGGACAAGATGACATAGCCATTAAAAAAATGTTACACTAATTTTATCGCATAAAAAGGTGTACAAATATTTAACAATTTAAATAGACTAAAGTTTATCGCATAAACAGTTTTGGCATGCATTCTTAAATTTAACATTTAAATTTAAAATATGATTTTAAAACATTTATTTCATCTCATAAAGTAAAAGCTTGTTTTAAAATCATAACATTTGCATGCTCCTTTAAAATATTTATCGCATAAAAATTTTAAACTTTTAAAATCAGTTTTTAAAAATATCTTATAAATTTAAAACATGATTTAAAAAATTCCATGCTTAAAATTTATCACATAAAATTTTAAACAACCTTTTAAACTTATCGCATAAAGTTTTAAAGCTTTAAAACAATTTTAAAATTTATCACATAAATTTAAAATTCCATTTTAAAACTTTCATGTTTAAAATTTATCATATAAAAATTTTAAACATTTAAAAATAATTTAAATTTATTGCATAAATTTAAAGAAAACATTTTTTATTAAAAAAATAAATTTATCGCATAAATGTAAAGAAAACATTTTTCTGTAAAAGCATTCAAATAATAAATTCGCAGTCCTAGATCAGCATACAGAGATGGCTCTGATACCAATGAAGGGTTTACTGGGACCCTTAGGGCACAAAAACTCTAGTCCCGTCCTAAGTCGGACGGAACATAGACAGAAATGCAGCGGAAAAATTTTATGTTAATCTAATTAACATGCAACCCTAAGGAACCAGACCCTATAAGCCAGGATCTCTGCCAACTTGGGGTGGATCTGACCACCCCAAGAGGGATCTAACTACTGCGAATAATTAAATGAAAACTTAAACACATACCCGGAATCTCAGCCCTGGGGCAGGCGAGATGTTCCGCGCCGTCTTCCGAGCTGCTCCCGTCCCACGCCGAGCCGCTCCTTGAACCGCTCCCCGCACCGCTCCTCGAACCGCTCCGCATCCCGAGGCGATCAATCCCCGTGTCACCGAGCCACCCACCGCCGAAGAAAGTTTCACGCGAGTGAAACCTCCGCCTAGATTTCGGATCCAGAATCCGAACTCCTTTGCGGCTTTGCTAGAGCCCGCAGGAGTAAGGCAGAAATTTATAGGGAGAAGAGGAATATTAATTTAGCTTAGATCCGAGCGTGCTCCAACATTTACGAGAGCCGCTCAGATCTAGAGCTTGGGACGAGTTTAGAGGAAGGGGGCAGACCCCCTATTTATATAGGCGGCTGACCCCTCCCCTCTACTCAATTTCCGATGTGGGACTAAAATTAGAGTCAATTAAATCAAGTTAGTTTGCACTTCACAAAGTGCAAACTTCCATGAATTTTAACTCACTCACCGTTGAGCTTCAAGATTGATACAACCTATCAATACGACAAGCGTTCAACGGTGAACGCATAGGAAAAAACCGTTCGTCAATCGGAGTTCGTTTGACCCCTCAAACGTATGTCCAAAGTTAAGCCCATGAGTCAATTTTCGCAAAAAAGCAGCCGTCACAGAAGCATAGGGTTCTGAACCCTGTTGTGGGGCCCACAGAGTGGGCCCCACAGTCTGGCGCGCGCCAGCCGGCAAGGCGCGTGCCTTGCACGTGCCCTGCCGGTGCGTGCCAGGCACGCGCCTTGCGGGCGCGTGCCAGCCTTTTGGCTGGCCGCCTGGCGCCCAAATTCTGGGCGCCAGGTTGGGGGGCCCACAGTTCGGTCGGGCCCCCCCTTTAACTGTTTTTTTATTAAAACAGTAGCCTTACTCTTAAGGCTTTTGGGCTTTTTTATCTTTGGGCTGGTTTAAGGGCTTCTATTTAAAACACTTTTAAATAGACTTACTGGACTCGTTTGGACTCCGTTTCTGACGTGGTTTGAACCTGTGTTTAGAACGGGACGATTCCATCATCTAGGTAACATTTTCAACGCATTTATTTAATTAAATATAGTCTTAAACAATTTAAGACACATTTAATCTCTTTTGCATCATATGCAAAATAGTCCATATCTAGGCTTAAATTATCATTTGCATCAAATACAAAT
Organism: Scilla litardierei; assembly: GCA_030789695.1. Classification (NCBI taxonomy): domain Eukaryota; kingdom Viridiplantae; phylum Streptophyta; class Magnoliopsida; order Asparagales; family Asparagaceae; genus Scilla; species Scilla litardierei. Next base: position 11,509 of record JAULAV010004125.1, on the reverse strand, counting down.
GATCCGAGGGCACATTCCTCTACAGACGATATGTTGGTCAAGTCAAAAGGTCCAACTGATCACATCGCGTACCTCCGGGAGACTTCCAAGTGGCTGCAGAAACACAACATCAGGCTCAACCCCACGAAGTGCACATTCGGGGTAGGACTCGACAAGTTCCTGGGGTTCATGATCACTAATCGTGGCATCGAAGCTAACCCCGACAAGATCGATGCTTTGATCAACATGCGGGAACTGACGACAATCAAAGAGCTGCAGAGGCTAAATGGACGCATTGCCGCCCTGGGGCGCTTCGTATCCAAGTCGGCGGAAAGGTCTCTTCCTTTCTTCAGGACCCTGAGGAGAGCACTCACCGAGCCCGTCGATAAGAGGAAGACCGTACGATGGGACAAGGACTGTGCCTGAGCATTCACCAAACTCAAGGAGTACCTCCGTAGTCCACCGCTTTTTTCCAAACCCAAAGAAGGAGAGTCACTGAGCCTCTACTTAGCCTGTACTGGGGAGGCGGTGAGCTTGGTGTTGATCAGGGAAGACGATGGGGTACAGAGGCCGGTGTACTACACTAGCCGAGTTTTGAAGGACGCGGAGGGACGATACACTCCAATGAAGAAGCTTGCCTACGTCCTCATACTCCCAGCCCGGAGACTCTGCCCCTACTTCCAAGCTCACACGATATTGGTCCTAACCGACTCCCAACTCGAACAGAACCTCAAGAGGTTCGATCGGATGTTGAGGATGCTAAATTGGAGGGTGGAGCTGAGCGAGTTCGACCTTCGATTTAAGCCGCGGACGGCCATCAAGGGACAAGCCCTGGAGGACTTCATCGTCAAATGCACCATAGAGGGGGGAGGTCCCCCTGAGGAGGCACCCCCGGCTGTGGTAACTTCCCAACCCTTGTCTTTTCTTTCGACTGAGATCATTCTTACAATCGCCCAGGGGACCAGGATATATGGATAGTCCATGTAGACGGATCCGCCACCCGGACGGGGAACGTGGCCGGCATCGTCATCTGATCGCCTGAAGGTAATATCGTCGAGTATGCACTCCGGTTCGGGTTTCCAACGACCAACAACGTAGCCGAATATGAAGCCGCTATCAACGGTTTGAGGCTAGCCAGAGAGCTCGGAGCGGAGTCCGTACACCTCCTCAGCGATTCAAAGCTCGTCATCCACCAGCTGCAGGGAGACTTCGAGGCTCACGAAGAGGCAATGCAGCACTGCCTAGCCTCAGTCCGAACTGAGCTATCCAAATTCAAATGAGCCGAGACCTTCCACCTCCCGCAGTCGGAGAACGCCCACCGGATGCCCTGTCAAAATTGGCCTCCTCCTCTCCCGTGGAGTTGGGTCGCGCCATCTATGGGGAAAACCTCCAGTTCCCCAGTACGGAGGAAAAGGAAGTCATGGTCATCGACGAGGAGCCCACCTCGATGGATCTGATCATTCAGTATCTCTCCTGAGGAGAAGTACCATCAGACCAAGACGAGCGCCGAATGCTAGAGCGACGGGCACTCCGGTACGTGATTCATGAGGGGGCACTGTACAAAAGATGCTGGACGAAAATGGACGTCCTTCCCTACCTCAAGTGCCTCGGTCCATGGGAGGCTGACGATGTCCTCCGAGAGGTGCACGAGGGGATCTATGGGAATCACCACAGGGGCAAGACGATCGCCCAGAAAATCCTGAGGCAAGGATATTACTGGCCAACCTTAGTCAACGATGCAACCGAATACGTCCAAAGGTGCCAAGAATGACAGAGGTTTGCCAAGCTCGGCTCCTCCCCCGGTTGGAGATCATTTCGATAATCAGCCACGTGCCTTTCGCTAAATGGGGACTCAACATCCTCGAACCCTTCACTTCCGGGAGGGGGCAGAGGAAGTACTTGATCGTGGCGGTGGACTACTTCACCAAGTGGATTGAGGCGGAACCCCTAGCCTCCATCACCTGGAAGAAGGCAAAGAGTTTCGTGTGGAACTTCATCATCTCTAGGTTTGGAATTTTCTGATCCATCGTCACGAACAATGGGAAGCAGTTTGATTCTGCGGGGTTTAAGGATTTCTGCGTGGAATGGAAGATCAAACTCTTGTTCGCTTCGGTGGCACACCTTCAGACCAACTGGATGGCCGAAGCCGTCAACAAATGCATCATCGAGCCCCTCTGCAAGAAGGTGGCATATGCTAAAGGGAGGTGGCCGAAGGAACTCCCGGGGATACTCTGGTCATACCAGACGACACACAAGCAGGCCACGGGTGAAACACCTTTCATGCTCACATATGGCACCGAGGCAGTGGTGCCTGTCGAGGTGGGCATGGAATCTCTTCGCATAAAGCATTTCGATGAGGAGAGAAACTTGGAAGGCCTGGAGCTCTATCTGGAACTCGTGGGCAAGCGACGAGAGCAGTCCTTGGCCACTATCGTCCGGCAGAAACAGAAGGTGGCTCGTTATTACAATTCCCGGGTTAGGTGAAGAAGCTTCCACCAAGGGGATCTGGTCCTCAGAAAGGCGGTCTTCAGCCTGAAGATTACCCGCAAAGGGAAGCTAGCAGCTAAGTGGGAAAGACCCTACAAGATCATCGAAGTCCTTGGACTCGCAACCTATCGACTTTCCAATTTAGAAGGGAAGGCCCTGACTCACACCTGGAACGTCGAACACTTGCGCAAGTATTATCAGTGAGGTCGGCCACAAATGTATCTTTCCCTTTCCTTTATCTGAATGAATGCATTGAAAAAAGAAAGAAACAAATCTTCCTATCTCTATTCACTCGATAGACCCACTCGGGATGGGGAAACCTCATTAGCTGAGCGTCTCGATGGTTGACCATAGGACTGGGGAACAATCCCCCAATTAGGCCGGCCACACAACTGGCTGGGAGGTTGGGGGCAACTCCCCCGGCCAGCCAGTTAGTAGGATCGATCGTAAGGCTGGGGGTAACTCCCCCAGTAGGTCGGTCCGTCTTCCAGTCATGAGACTGGGGGTAGCTCCCCCAACAGGCTGAACGACTCAAACCGACCATAAGGCTGGGGGAAACTCCCCCAGCGGGTCGATCAGCTGATCGATCGTAAGGCTGGGGGCAACTCCCCCAGCGGGTCGGTCACTTGGCCAACCATAAGGCTGGGGGTAACTCCCCCAGTAGGCGGGCCCGACGATCAGTTGTAAGACTAGGGGTTGCACCACTAGCTGGCTGACCGATCCAACTGACCGTAAGGCTGGGGGAAACCCCCAACATGTCGGCGTATCGGTCAACCGTGAGCCTGAGGGATAGCTCCCCCTAGCTGGCTGACCGACCCAATCCACCATAAGGCTAGGGAAACTTCCCCAGCAGGCTGGCCGTCCGATCGCTTGTAGGACCTGAGACGAGACTCTCCTACAGAGCAATCGGCTCCCCCCTGAGGCCGAGAGCGGTGCCTTGGCCACCCGAGCGGCTGAGAATCCTGGGGAAGCAGCTCGGTGACTAGATCTCCGAGGGGAGCAAGGAACTTTCTCCGACTGGCCCCGTAGGAATGCCCTGTTCCAGGCGGAAGGAGGAGGATGAACAACCACAAGCAAAAATGGAACTTCATTGCATAACAAAAAGGGGGGCGTATTACACAAAAGCTGAGCACGGATTTGCAAAAAACTATGGGGCTAAGGAGCTAAGACTCCTCTCCCACGCAAGCATCCGGAGCCCCTTCGGGAACACTGGCGGACCGCTCAGGGGGTCCATCCTACGCCTCCTCCTCGTCCTCAGAGTCCAGCCCTTAGAGTCCAGTCGGAGCTCCCCAAATCGAATCCCGAAGAGGGGGAATTTTCGCTGGATCTCAGACTGGCAGCAGGCGAATCCCCTCTAGAACGCTTCAAACATCACCCCAGCCACAAAATACGAGGCGTACTCATCCACGGAGTCCAAGGCAATCTGCTCAGGATCCGTCGCTCCCAGCTCTTGAATCCGACCCTCAAGGACAGCAACCTGGCACTGGTGCACTGCCCGCTCCTTTTCGATCTCTCTGGATCTCGTGTTGAGCTTGGCCAGAAGATCCCGTTCTCTCTCCTCTACTGCCTCCAGGAAGCTTGCAAGCTCCATGGCGTCGGCTTCAACAACTGGACCGATGTCCATGCTTGCCACGACAACCTTCATAAGCTCGACTATCTGATCCTCGACCTTTGCCTTCTCGACAAAGGCCAAGGCCTTCTCCAGCTCCGACTTCTCCAGGGCAGCAGAGAGCTCGACCACCTGAGTTTCCAAGGACCTAGCGCATGCCTCGGCCAGTTGGTTTGCCTCCCCTTCGCCCTCCTCGACCTCAGGCTTCTGTGGCTGGTCGGCCTTGGCCCACAAGAGTACCTTAAATTGGCGCCTTATCGAAAGCCCGACGGAGGATAACGACATCAAGAGACGGGAATGAGTTGAAGGCCACTACAAAGGATGGAGCGTGCGAAAGTCCTCACTTGCTGACAAGCCTGAACTATGAAGGCAGCCAGGTGATCATTTTTTACCACGTCCAGCACGGTTTGGTCCGTAGGGAGGCTGCAGTTTTCAGCCAACCGAGCAGCCACTCCGCAATCGGAGAAGATGGACTCATTCAACCCCACGGGGAAGCTGGGACGGAGTAAACCTTCACCTGACCGGGGCAGATCAGCCTGAGCTGGGCGGAACGTGCCCAAAGACCGCTCATAAACTTTGGGGAGCGACCCTGACGAGGGAGGCGAGGGCCCGGCCCAGGGCCACGAGTCCTCTGTCGGGGAAGGCTGAGCATGACCCTTAGCCGGAGGGATGCCCACCACCGTTAAAGGGACGTGGGAATTTTTTCATGCATCCTCCCCCAGAGGGGATGGACCTTGCTCCCTCGTTCTCTTAGAACTAGCTTCGGAGGGCCCAACCCGCTGTTTCTTCCGGACTTTCAACACATGATCCCTTCGCCGCAGGTTGGGATCCGGGACAATGGCTAGAACAAAGGGCTGAGAAGAACCCTGGGCGAACCCACCTGCACAAGAGGGCAGAAGAAGGGATCAGAACCGTCTAGATGGGCCTCAGACACCAACTCCCCCAAGTTTCGGACCTCGACAAAACTCACTGAGGGGCCACACGGTCTTCAGCAGGTTAAGGTCGGAGAACAGGACGTCGATTCTCCGATCCTCGACAGGGACCGACATGAAGGTGTCAACCGCCTTGAGCTCGGTGTCAGTCAGACTCCCCAGCTCGAGAATCAGCATACTCATCGCCCCCCAGTGGACCGGGAAATCCACCTCCGATGGGAAGCCGACAAAGATGTATTCCCCTTTCCAATGTTTCAAAGAACTCGATAGCCCTAGTACCAAGCTATTCTTCGACCGGGTGCTGATGTAAATCCAAGCCCCCGATTGAGGATGACTCAAGCAGAAGAAATGGGCAAAAGCCAGAGGGACGGCTCAATCTCCTTCAACACGCAAAGGAAGACAAACCCCACAAGGGACTGATGGCGTTAGGGCAGACTGGCATAGGGCGAGCCCGTAAGCCTGGAGAAACGCGATGATGAAGGGGTGGAGGGGGAATCGAAGCCCGAACCGAAAGCTCTGCTCATACACCCTGACTTCACAGGGGCCGGGGAAGCAGATCCGCTCGTCCTTCTCTGGAGCATGGGCAGAGCATAGAGGAAGGAGATAGTTGGATCGCAATGCTCCAATCGAGGAGGCCCAGACGGACGAAGGCCACCCCATCACTTCGGGGCACCCCAGAGAGCTTGCCCCGATGGTGACGAACCGTCGCGTCGGGTCTACAGGCCTGGCCAGGATGGGCGGCAACCTACGAGCGCCCAGAACCAACAGCTGAAGAAGAGGATGACATGGTGGAGCACCTGGGGAGGATCCGAGACAGTAGCTAGGAAAGAGTACAATGGAGCAAAACCCTCGTCTGACAGGCGAAAGGTTCCCTTTATGCCGCACCCTTCCTTGGGCTTTTCCACCACGTCGTGAGTCGACTGCATGTGCACACACGTCGACATCCTGCGGGGCATGGCGCCCCAAATCCTGAACCAGGGGAGGAAGTTCAAACGGGCTGCATCATGATGACCTTCAATTAATGGCATGGTCTCGACTGACGCGCCTGTCAAAGTCCACACAAGTCACATCGCCAGAATCGAACCGACAGAATCTGAACGGCCCGAGCGATGAGATCAATTGATACGACCATTTTGGAGAGGCCCAAAAGCGAGCAGCCCAAGTCCATGCTAGAAGAAAAATCCTCCCCAAAGGAGTATGGGCCAGCCATTGAAGACCCCCGAAAGAGCCCGCTATCGGATCAGCCACGATCAGATGTGCAACCGATCAGCCCACACTACAGGAGTTAACCGTTCCCCAAAAAACACTCCCCCTCAATGGACATTAAGGGACCCCATTGACCCACCTTCATGGCGCATAAAGGCGCCCGGGGGGAAGCGGATCATGGGGGTGGAATAGGGGGCGTAAATACGGGACGATCGTGGGGGGATCCCTATATAGGGACTCCAGTGGGGACGAATAAATGGGCCTGACCCCAGATACCGCAATACAGAGGTATTCTACTAAGAAGACCTTGCTTTCCCCATTGTCTTCCCTCCCATAGCTCGGTCCGAGGATACGCATATCGGCCTCCTTACGACCATACCAATCTCGTCGAGTATCATTCAGATCCATTCTGACTTAGGCATCAGAGGGGACTTGGCCGGAACTAAGGTCTGGCCCCCTGATGAGTTTGTTCGTCTGTCGAGGTCGAATTGGTCCGAAGGCACCGAGGCTGCCCCTCAGCGTGGAACTCACCGAAGCAAGGCCCACACGACAGTGAGCCTGCTCACCCCCAGCGAGCATCGCCATTGACTGAGGCCAAGTGATAATCAGGGCACCGAGGCTACCCCTTGGCACTTGATTGATCGAGGCCGAGCGCTCACCTAGGTGCCGCGGCTACCCCTTGGAATTTGATTGATTGAGGCCGAGCGCTCACCTAGGTGCTGAGGCTACCCCTCTGGACCCCACTGACCGAGGCCCAACATCTGGGACAAAGAGCCTGCTCGTCCTCGATCCCCTAAGCAAGCCGTTTTTTGAGCTGAAGTGAAGCCTCGTGCAACCCTCGTCGAGAACAAGCATGCTTGGTGGGACCAAGGGATTCCAATCGATCCCTTGACCATGTTGATCGTCAAAACACCAGTCAACGATCCAGTGGTGAGAAAACACCCGTTAACAGGTACATCTCATAAGGAGGCCGGTACACGTATTCTCGGATCGAGCTAAGGGAGGAAAGACAATGGGAAAAGCAAGGTCTTTTTAGTAGAATACCTCGGTATTGCGGTATCTGGGGTCAGGCCCCTTTCTTCGTCCTCCCTCGAGTCCCTATATAGGATCCCCCCACGATCGTCCCGTCTTTACGCCCCCCTATTCTGCCACCATGATCTGCTCCCTTGGGCGCCTTTATGCGCCATAAAGGTGGGTCAATAGTGTCCCTTAATGACCATTAAGGGGGAGTGTTTTTTGAGAAATGGTTAACTCCTACAGTCATGGGCTGACCGGGTGCACGTCTGATCGTGGCTGATCCGCTAGCGGGCTCTTTCGGGGGTCTTCGATGGATGGCCCAAACTTCATTAGGGAGGCTTTTTCTTACAGCATGGACTTGGGCCGCTCGCTTTTGGGCCTCTCCAAAATGGTCGTCTCAATTTTCCCCATCGCTTGGGCTGTTCAGATTCTGCATGTTCGGTTTGGGCGATGTGACTTATGTGGACTTTGACAGGTGCGTCAGTCAAGACCAGGCCATTAAATGAAGGCCATCTTGATGCAGCCTGTTTGAACTTCACCCCCTGGTTCGGGATTTGGGGCGCCATGCCCCGCAGGATGTCGACGTGTGTGCACATGCGGTCCACTCACGACATGGTGGAAAAGCCCAAGGAAGGGTGCGGCATAAAGGGAACCCTTCACCCGTCAGACAAGGGTTTCGCTCCTTCGCACTCTTTCCTAGCTGCTATCTCGAATCCTCCCCAGGTGCTCCACCATGTCATCCTCTTCTTCAACTGTTGGTTCTGGGCGCTCGGCGGCCGTCGCCCATCCTGGCCAGGCCCGCGGACCCGACACGACGGTTCGTCGCCATAGGCGCAAGCTCTCTGAGGTAGCCCTTGAAGTGATGGGGTGGACTTCGTCCGTCTGTGCCACCTTGATTGGAGCATTGCGCTTCAACTATCTCCTTCCTCCATGCTCCGCCCGGGCCCCAGAGAAGGACGAGCAGATCTGCTTCCCCGGCCCCCGCGAAGTCGGGGTGTATGAGCATAGCTTTCGGTTCGGGCTTCGATTCCCCCTCTACCCCTTCATCATTGTGTTTCTCTGGGCTTACGGGCTCACCCTATGCCAGTTCTGCCCTAATGCCGTCAGGTCCCTTGTGGGGTTTGTCGTCCTTTGCGTGTTAAAGGAGATTGACCCGTCCCTCCGGATTTTTGCCCAATTCTTCCGCTTCAGTCATCATCAATCGGGGACCTGGCTTTACATTATCACTCGGCCGAAGAAGAGCTTGGTACTAGGGCTACCGAGTTCTTTGAAACATTGGAAAGGGGAATACATCTTTGTCGGCTTCCCATTGGAGGTGGATTTCCCGATCCGCTGGGGGGCGACGAGTATACTGGTTCTCGAGTTGGGGAGCCCGACTGATGCCGAAATCTAGGCAGTTGATACCTTTTTGGTGGTCCCTGCCGTGGATCGAAGAATCGACGTCCTCTTTTCCGACCTTAACATGCGGAAGACTGTGTGGCCCATCGGTGAGTTTTGTCGAGGTCTGGAACTTGGGGAAGTTAGTGTCTGCGGCCCGTCTAGACAGTTTTGATCCCTTCTTCTACCCTCTTGTGCAGGTGGGTTCACCCAGGGTTCTTCTCAGCCCTCTCTTCCAGCCATTGTCCCGGATCCCAACCCGTGGTGAAGGGATCATGTGTTGGAAGTCAGGAAGAAACAGCAGGTCGGGCCCTCTGGAGCTGGTTCTAAGAGAACGAGGGAGCAAGCTCCATCCCCTCTGGGAGAGGATGCATGAAAAAAGGCCCGCGTCCCTATAACGTTGGTGGGCATCCCTCCGGCTGACGGTCATGCTCAGCCTTCTCCAATACCGGGCCCTCGCCTCCCCCGTCGGGGCTGCTCCCTGAAGTTTATGAGCAGTCTCTGGGCACGTTTCACCCAGCTAAGGCCGATCTTTCCCTGTCAGGCACATGTTTACTCCGTCCCCGCTTCCCCGTGGGGTTGAAGGAGTTCGTCTTCTCCGATTGCGGAGTGGCTGCTCGGTTGGCTGAAAACTACAGCCTCCCTACGGACCAATCCGTGCTGGACAGGGTAAAAGGTGATCGACTGGTCGCCTTTGTAGTTCAGTATAGTTAGTAGGTGAGGACTTTTGCACACTCCATCCCTTGTAGTGGCCTTCAACTCATTCTCGTCTCTTGATGCAGTTATCCTCGGCCGGGCTTTCGATAAGGCACCAATTCGCGGTACTCTCGCGGGCCATGGCCGACCAGCTACAGAAGCCTGAGGCCGAGGAGGGCGAAGGAGAGGCGAACCAACTGGTCGAGGCACGTGCTAGGTCCTTGGAAACTCAGGTGGCTGAGCTCTCCGCTGCCCTGGAGAAGTCAGAGCTGGAGAAGGCTTTAGCCTTAGTCGAGAAGGCAAAGGCCGATGATTGTATATCCGAGCTTACGAAGGCCGTCGAGGCGGGCGTGGACATCGGTCCAGTGGTCGAAGTCGATGCCACGGAGCTCGCAAGCCTCCTGGAGGCGGTAGAGGAGAGAGAACGGGTTCTTCTGGCCAAGCTCAACACGAGATCCAAAAAGACCGAAAAGGAGCGGGTGAAGCACCAGCGCCATGTTACCGTCCTCGAGGGTCGGATTCAAGAGCTGGGAGCAACGGATCCCGAGCGGATTGCCCGGGACGCCGTGGATGCGTACGCCCCGTCTTTTGTGGCCGGGACGATGTTTGAAGGGTTCGAGAGGGGATTTGACCGATACCAGTCTGAGATCCAGTGAAAATTCCCACTCTCTAAGATTCGATTTGCGGAGCTCTGGCTGGACTCTGAGGGCGAGGAGGAGGCACAGGATGGACCCCATATGCAGTCCACAGGTATTCCCGAAGGGGCTCCGAATGCTTGCGTGGGAGAGGAGTCTTAGCTCCTTAGCCTCATCGTTTTTTGCAAATCCGTGCTTAGCTTTTGTGTAATATGCCCCCTTTTTGTTATGCAATGAAGTTCCATTTTTTCTTGTGGTCGTTCATTGTAACGGTCACTTTCCGACCTTATGAATTTTCTATGTGCACGTACTTTATCGTGCACGTATTTTTTTTGGCTATTTCTGGATTTTGAAATATGCGATTTGATATGCCGTTGTGATTGTTTGGGAGTGTAGGATTTTATTGTAATTGTTGGGAACGTCGTTCCACGGCTCGTTTTCTCGCAAGGCGACTCTGAATGATAGGGGCGTTTTAGTCATTTGACTCAAAACGCCGTTTCCAATTTTACGTAAAATTTTGGTAGGCGTAGTACATGATCAGGCTCTGTAGATATGTGCGTCTCGCCTCCACGATCGCCCCGGTATTTTCGGATTATTTTTCTGACGCCCGGTTTGAGAGATATCGCTCGGTGAAATCTCGACCGTTGATTAGCCCAATCAGATTCAAATGTCGAATTTGATAGCCAAATCTGGCTATATCTCTAATTAATCTCATGATATCTTTCCTAAACTGCTTTTCTATTTGTTTCCTAGACTTATCCCAAATTGCACACCCTCTATCCATAAACCCCTCCCACTTTTAACCCAAATCCTATATTTATATATCAAATTTTATTATTATAATAACCCTAAACTATCTAACCCTAACCCTCACTATTTTTCTCCCACGTGAACCAAAGTTTGGGCTGGAAAATTTTTCAGCCGCCGTAAAAACACAAAATAAACCGAGCCTCCCCGAGTTCTTCTCCCTCACCCTCGCACCTAAACCCCCGACCACCGTCGGTTGCTTCCCCGACACCCGAAGCCACCGTAGACCCCCGCACGACGCCGCCCGCAGCGTCCACACTCCGGCGACGGGCGACCGCTGCAGCAACGACAGCAGCGGCAACCGCCGCTGCCGCTGCTGACTTCCGACTGCCGTCTGCAGCTTCCGACTGCCGCACACACCACTTTCGGCGTCACCGACCCCCTGATCGCCGCTGCACAGCTGTTGGCGACCCCCGGGAGTCCGGTCACCGGCCAGTTCAACCGCCCAGGCCCCGCATTCACCGTGAACCCTCATGCAAGGAGCAGCACCGCACCGCTGCCTTTCTCCGACGCCACCTAGTCGCAGAGCATCCCCACGGCCCCAAGTCACCGTCGACCGCTTACGCCTTGCCTCCAAGCCACGCAACAACGAAGAAGGGAGCGTTTATACGGTGAGTTCATACATCGTTTTGAACTTTTGTGCAGCATCCTAGGATGATAGGGAACCTAGACTATCTCTAGTTGCAGCATATCAACCCTTATATTATAATGGTTTTTAGCTCAAGTTTTGGTGTTGGCAGTACTGATAATAATAGTAGGTTAAC
>JAULAV010004124.1:0-25000 GCA_030789695.1 Scilla litardierei | reverse complement strand
CTAGCTCCAAGATAATGACCAGCAATGGAGTCCTAGGTGGATGTTGGTGACCTAGAATCAAGCTCTTGGCTTGGAGGGCTCACAATCAATGAATCTCTCTTTTGAAATAAGAGTGAGGGAGAGATTCAAGTGAGAAATGAAAGAGCTTTGAATGAGGATTAAATGCTTCTCTTTGATTCTCTAAAGATCAATTAATATCAGCCTTGAATGCTATGAAAGCAGCACTCCAAGTATATATAGGATAGAGGAAAGAGAGAGCAAAATTCGTGGCATTTAATGCTCCAACGGCTCTATTCTGAAGCAGACTAGTCGGTCAAAGAAGGATCACTGACCGACTAGTTCATCAACTAGTCGGTCGGTGAAACAACATGAACCGATTAAGAGGTGAACAGTGAATAAAGAAAGTTCAGACTTAAGGAACTAGTCGGTCCAAGAAGACTTGCCAACTGACTAGTTTCACAACTAGTCGGTCGGTCTAAGAGCAAATGCTGACAGACTAGTTTATCAACTAGTCGGTCGACAAATGCACTTAGACCGACTAACGATAAACATTAACTTAGGCTGTACAGTAGAAGCTCAACTAGTCGGTCTAAGAAGGATTCTTAACCGACTAGTTTCACAACTAGTCGGTCGGTGAACCTTCTTGGACCGACTAACTGTAAACAGTAACTGAGCTAGAATTGAACAAGGCAAACTAGTCGGTTCAAGAAGCTTTGCTGACCGACTAAATTGCCATCTAGTCGGTTGGTTCTTCTTCTTGAACCAACTAACATGCACTAGAAGTCGCGAATCGAAGCGCGAAGCTTCAGGAAAGTTTGTATGTACTACTACTAAGATCCTAGCTCTAAGATAGGAGAGTTATGAAGATTAAAATGTAAGACCTACTCAAGGCTTAACATTCTACGAAAGAAGCTAGAAGACAATAAATAAAACTTGACGAACCATCTTCGAAAGCTTCAATCGAATCTTCATGACTTCAATAATGTTCCTTGAGCTTCAACGAAGCTTCAAGCACACGATCACGGGCTTTGAGAAGTCTCGAGACGTCGCTTTTGATATTCATAGAAATTTAGCGACGATCTCCATAACTGCACTCACAAAGAGTTAGTCACTATATATTTATGTTTGTTCATCATCCAAAACCAAATCCGGGTTATCAATACTCAACAGACCCAGCTCCGCGGGAGAGGAGGAGGCCAATTTTGACAGGGCATCCGCGCGGGCGTTCCCCAACCACGGGAGGTGGAAGGTCTCGGCTCGTTTGAATTTGGACAGCTCAGTTCAGGCTGTGGCTAGGTAGTGCTGCAATGCCTCTTCGCGAGCCTCGTAGTCTCCCTAAAGCTGGTGGATGACGAGCTTTGAATCGTAGAGGAGGTGTACGGACTCCACTCCGAGCTCTCTGGCTAGCCTCAAACTATTGATGGCGGCTTCGTATTCGACTACGTTGTTGGTCGCCGGAAACCCAAACCGGAGCGCGTACTCGATGATATTACCTTTAGGCGATCGGATGACGATGCCGGGCCTGTTCCCTACCCAGGTGGTGGATCCGTCTACATGGACTACCCATATAACCTGGTCCCCTGGGCGATCGGTAAGAATGATGTCAGTCGAAAGGAAAGACAAGGGTTGGAAAGATACCACAGTCGGGGGTGCCTCCTCAGGGGGAGCTCCCCCCTCCATGGTGCATTCGACGATGACGTTCACCAGGGCCTGTCCCATGATGGCCGTCTGTGGCTTAAATCAGATGTTCAACTCGCTCAGCTCCACCCCCCAATTCAGCATCCTCCCCATCCGATCGAACCTCTTGAGGTTCTGTTCGAGTTGGAAGTCGGTTAGGACCAATATCGTGTGAACTTGGAAGTAGGGGCAGAGTCTCCGGGCCAAGAGCACGAGGGCATAGGCAAGCTTCTCCATGGGAGTGTATCATCCCTTTGACGTGTGGTTATATTTTATATATCCACGCACGTCTTCTTTGTGTTTTTTCGTTGTTTTCCGTCGTCCCATGCCCATTTTCTTGGGATTTTTAGTTTTCCTTCACTTCTTGGTGTTTTTGTGTATTTGCAGGAGATTGCCAGTGTAGGGGACATATAATGAAGATATCATGAGTCCCCAGAGCAACGGGAGGAGTCACGCGCGATACAGGGGGTCAAACGATGAAGATCGCTATTTTTCAGCCCTCAATCGATCAGTTAGACACAGCCAATCGATCGGGTGATGCACGCGTGTCTGACCCAGACGGAGGCTGGAGTGAGGAGCAGCTCAACTGACCGGTTCATCGACCGGTTCAATCCAACAGAGCTCTCGGCCATTTGGAGCTGAATTCCAATCGATCGGGTGACATCTCACCCGATCGGTTCATCTGTAGCTGATTTTTCCAAACGATGACATGGAGAGCTCAACCGACGGTTCGCTGACTGTGTGAAATCGACAGAATTCTCGGCCATTTTGGAGATAATTCCAACCGATCAGTTGAATACTCAACCGATCGGTTCACCTGATGCCGCAATATCCAAACGACGACCCGGAGATTCCAACCGGTCGGACCAAGTGAGCGGTTGAAGTTCTGAACGTCGATGCTGAAGCGCCAAGCAGCTCATCCGATCGGTTGATGCTTCAACCGATCGAGTGATGTCAATTTGTATAAAAAGTTGCCCTAGGGTTCTGAAAACGAGAGTTGTTATTTTTTTCTGTCTTTTTCTTGTACGGTGACGGCTAGAATTTTATTGCATTTTGTAAGTCTTCTGATTGATTTCAAACTTTAATACTATCTTTATAGCATTGCTACTACCTCGTTTCAATCTCTTGATCATGATTTCTACGGTTGATTTTGATTTAGATTGCTTTTTAGCTATGATTTGTGAGTAGTTCACAAATCTGGGACTTTGGTGAAAACCCCTTCGTGGGTTCTCCCCAATCCGTCCATAAGACTAGGATTTCGATAGGGATTAGGAATTTAGATGGTTACACGGGGTGTTTCATTGTCATTGTGGGAAAAAGGCCGCCTTTAACCGTCGGTCCAAGGGGGAATAAACTTGGTGGTTGACTCCCTAGCCACAGCTCACGCCCTTAGCGTAGACATTGAATCCTTGTGCATGGGAACGACATGATGAGATGTTGGGAGTAATCATTGCGAGCTTAGTGCTTTCGGAGTCAGTCGGTGTTAATGGACATGGGAATGCCCACCGACCGAACCCGGATAGTCCATCATATCATCCTGGGCATCGACCGGAATATCGGGCCCATGGGACACTGGTATCACTCTTAGAGGCAACGTCTCACTGCTAAACCCTAAATCCAATCATATTCCTATCCGTAGGTCGTAATAACGAGAACACATGATAGGGTGGAAACCGAAGTCCAGGGTTTCCTTTTATATTTTTTATCCCTCGTATCTATTTTTCGTGACAACCATCGATCGTTCGGTCTAGCTCACCCGTAGGGTGAACTGGTTCCTCTTAGACACAAGCACAACACATGCCTCCCTGTGTTCGACCCCCAAGCCACACTATAACACCGTGTGCTTGCGGTATAAATATTTAAATCTGGTATCCCCAATCCTATTGCACTTCTATGCTCAAAAACTAGGGGACGTCAAGCTTTATGGCACCGTTGCCGGGGAGGCAACGTGCTTGTTAATTTTAGGACCCATTGAACCCTTGAGTCTAGCTCACGTCTTCACCTCGCGATAATTTTCGCATTCTACTTTTTCACTTTTTATTTTTTCTATTCTTTGCTTTCTGTTTTTATCTGTTTCTATCCCATACTTGCTTCACGGGGTTTTGTTGATTTTACATGCGCAGGAATACAAGGAGTCTAGACGACTTGATTCCTTTAGATCCAGAGATCAACGCCACCGTGAGGCATTTGAACGCAGAGAAGAGAAGAAGAGAAGAGTCTACAGCCATGGGGGAGAATACCCCACCGCAGAAGTCCCTGCTGGAATAGTCGATGCCATCCATCAGGTCCACCTCCTCCATCCAACCTCCGGCCATTGCAGCCCAGAGTTTCGAGCTTAAGCCGTCGTTAGTGACGTGGATCCAGCAGGATCAATTTTTTGGGGCACCCCATGGAGAGCCCTATTGAACATCTAAACTCATTCCTTGAGAAGTGTGACACATTCAGGATTAATGGTGTCACAACTGAAGCTATCTGACTGAAGCTATTCCCCTTCTCTCTGCAGGATAAAGCCAAGCAATGGCTTAGGGGAAAGGACCCGAACACTTTTAATACTTGGGAGATGCTCTCGAACGCTTTTTTGACTAAGTTCTTTCCTCCGGGGAAGACGATGAAGCTGAGGAGTGAGATCTCCCCCTTCTCCCAAGCCAGCCACGAGTCCCTACACGAAGCTTGGACGAGATACAAAGAGATGCAGCAGAGATGCCCTCATCATGAGATTCCAAAGTGACAGATTATAAATCTATTCTATAATGGGTTGAGGGATGACCTAAAATCTTCGATGGACGCCGCGGCTGGGGGGTCCTTTATGTCGAGAAGTGAAGAATATGCCGGCAACATTTTAGAAAACATGGCAACAAACAATGAGTGGTGGTGCGATGAATGTTCCACGCCCAGATCTGGAGGAATTCATAGGGTTGAGGACGTCGACAAGTTGTCTAGCAAATTTGATTTGCTATCGACCCAGATCTCAGCGCTTATGGTAGAAGTTGGTGGTGGCAGCACCCAACAAGTAGTAGTGGTGGAAGCAAAAGTCCTGGGAGACTTCGAGGCTGGTGATATTTCACCATCGGTGGATCACGCTAGCGCACTTTTCTTCAAACCGACGGGTAATGCGCCGTATCCACCATGGACTAGCTTGAATCTGATTTATTCTCCCAATAAGCAAAATCACCCCAATTTGAGTTATAGGGCACCGTATCAGCAGCCCCAGCAGCCGCAACAACAAGTATATCAGTCGCCTTGGTAACCACAGCAGTAGTATCAGCAACAGCAGCAGCCATAACAAATGTACCAGCAGTATCCCTCCAGGAACCAGCAGCCCATGCAGCAGCAACAGCAGCCATATGGCCAGCAGCGAGTTATCTCCCCGGTCGAGACCCTCTTGACACAGTATATTATGAACCAGGAGAAGATCAACTTAAAGCTAGAGATGGGGCAGAGAGCCCTCACCGACCAAGTAACCCAGTTGGGGTTGCAGGTGGCGAACCTTCAGAGGGCACAAAACCAATTGCCGGGTCAACCAGAAGTAAATCCAAGGGGGGCAAATCAGACA
Source organism: Scilla litardierei (assembly GCA_030789695.1). Lineage (NCBI taxonomy): Eukaryota > Viridiplantae > Streptophyta > Magnoliopsida > Asparagales > Asparagaceae > Scilla > Scilla litardierei. The sequence goes on along the minus strand of JAULAV010004124.1, from coordinate 19,770 downwards.
TTGGCACTAACGCATGATCATGCGAATGTGTCTGCTATCGTCTTGAGAAGCAGGACACAAATTCCTACAAGAGTACCCGCTAGGGAACCTGAAGCTCCGTTGGTTGGTGGGTGACCAATTGAAAAAGCTAATGACGACAGAGCTTCGTAACAAAAGACTACGACTTCGGAAGGAGTCTCTGAAGAAGAGAAGAAGAATGACGAGGAGGAGAACCTGAGAGTATTTAAGCCCGTTTTGCCTTTTCCACAACGACTTGCCAAAGCTAAGATTGATGAAAAATACGGCAAGTTCTTTGCTATGGTCAAGGATTTGAGCTTGCAGATCCCTTTCCTCGAAACCATAGAGACAATTCCCTCCTATGCGAAATTCTTAAAGGATTTGGTGACGATGGGTTCCAGAAAGGAAAAGGTCGTTCTCATGGTGGAATGCAGCGCTCTCATTCAGCGAGCGACTCCGCCCAAGCTTAAGGACCCGGGAAGCTTCTCCATTCCTTGTTCGATTGGGAAAGTGAAGATCCAGCGGGTGCTCGTCAATTTGGGAGCGAGCGTTAGTCTGATGCCCCTGTCAGTATACAGGCGGATATGGATGGGAGACCTGGAGCCCACGGGTATGACCCTTCAACTAGCTGATAGATCGGTAAAATATCCGGTGGAAATTGTAGACGACCTGCCAGTAAACGTCAGCGGAGTGCATGTGCCGGTAGACTTCGTGGTGATGGACATGCCCGAAGAAACTCATACACCCATCATCCTTAGGAGGCCCTTCATGGCCACCACTGGCGTGCTGATAGATGTGAAGAAAGGGAAACTATCCCTTAATGTTGGTGACCAGAAGGTTGAATTTGACTTGAGGTTATCTATGAAGCACCCTCCAGATGAACCTGGTTGCAATATGCTAGACGTTGAGGAGGAAAGAGCCGTAGAAGCTGGTGCCTGGGAAATTCTCTCAAGGAACCCCCCGACAGCTTGGGGGACCTTGAAGAGCATGCCGGTTTGAAGAAGGAAGAAGTTTCTCGGGAAGCGGGTGTCTCACATACGATCCCTCCCGGATTCCAAAAAGCTGCTCCGACAAGGAGAAAAGGAAAGGAGCCCATGGGCCTACCACTGATGAGATCCAGATCTTACGAAAAGTGGCGGTCGACGCCAATGTGAGGGAGAAGCCCCCGGATACCACCAGCGGAGGGATTATCGAGGAAGTCTACTTATCACCGCTATTAACAGCAAAGGCCACCACTCCAACATCTGAAGGGATGCCAAACATTGGACATCACCCCTGTCCTCCTTGAAAATCATCTAGTGGGCATCGAGCAAACGACGTTAAACAACAACGCTTCATGGGAGGCAACCCATGTTCTAAACTTTCGTCTTTATTTTTAGGTTTATTTTTCTTATTTTGTTGAATAAATTCAGCAACGGGAGCTTTCGTTGAGAGACTTAGACAATTTTTGATGTTTTGTAGGAAACATGCCCCCAACCGATCTGTTGAGCCCTCAACCAATCGGGTGGGACGTATCTGACAATGGCATATATCTGGTCATCAGCGAACCGCTCGGGTGGAACAAGCTGAGACCGGGTGGCGGATCGTGTGAGAAGAGCAGAACTCTCGGGAAACTTCGGGATTAATTCAATCGATCGGTTGATCTGGAGCTCTGACCGGGTGACTGTCCGGGTGAAGTCGGGGATGCTCTAGGGAAAATTGTGGAGCGGCCAACCGATCGGTTGAAATCTCAACCGATCGGTTTGCCTGTAGCTACTTTTCAACAAAATTTTCGAAAATTTATCCAACCGATCGGGTGAGATCTCACCCGATCGGTTTGCCTAAACCCTTTAAGTACCCCCGCCTTCACCCGATTCATTTCTCTCACCTAACTTCGATCTCTCCTCCGTCGTTTTGTCTCTCCACTCCTCAACCGGCCACCTTCTTCCCCCAAACGACCCCACTTCCTCTCAACCAATCTCCCCACTTCCTCCTCCCTTCTCTCCATCAATCCCACTCTCATTCTCTCTCATTCGACCCAACTCTTTACCCTAACCCTAGCCGCTCTTCCCCATTTCAAAAATTTATTGAATCGGCGTGCTTCGGCTTCACACTCCCATCAATTGCACAGCGTTGGGTGATTTGCGAGCAAGGATTGTCTTCGCTACTGGGTAAACTCGTTCCTTAGCTCTATTTCTTACATTTTCCCTAGTACTACTGTTTTGCTCAATTGCCATTGATTGTGTGCATTCGTCATATCCTGCATTCACTTGCATCACACACTATCATGGCTAAGAAAAAAGATAAGGGTAAGGATATCATGCATGAGGAGGAGTCGTCTCGCAAAAGACGGAAGTCCACACGTCCACCTATTTCACGTCCTCCTCCTACAGCACCTACACAACCCCAACCCCAACCAATTATCCCTCCTGAGGAGCCAATGATGGGACCGTGTGGTTACTGTTTTTTGAGTCTTGAACAGAAATATTTTTATAATAGACTCGATGCACGTTCACACCTTTCCACCAAGTTTGCACATGCCCAAACTCTTATCGATCTCGGAGTCTTCTCCGAGGTCGAGACTCTCTTCACTAACTTAGGACGGCTAGCTTTCTTCAACGCCCACACGGTATCTTACCCTGCCCTTACGCTAAAATTCATGTCCTCCCTAAAATGTGAGTCGGGATCAATTTTCGTTTTTCGCATCCGAAACCAAACTATCCGCACCCACCTGAATACTATCAATAACATTTTTGGTTTCCCCATTCTAGGGGTGGACGATATCCGTCCCTATAGATATCACCGCGACTTCGATGTCGATCAATTTTGGTTTCGCCTCACCCTCCACGATCATTATCCTCGAGGTAAGGCCAAGGCCTCCTCCATCATTCACCTCATATTTCGTCTGGCCCACCGAATCATATCTAGCACATTCTTCCCCAAGGACGAGTCTGGGACCGTGACTATCCCTGAACTTTTTATTTTGTGGGCCATGACATTTGATTTTATTCGCGGTGATGACGGGATCGCCTTCGGGGCCCTTTGCATACCCATTCATGGCGGCGCTTGGCTTATTCACAAGTTACTTGAGATTAGCCGCGCCGACAAGGGCAAGTATTGTTGCGGGGGCCTCATTACCATCATAGCTTCATATCCCCAGTACAATATCGTCATCCCCAGAGATTTGCCCCGTGCCGCAGGATCTACACACCTAGATCTTGATGTCATGCGGCACATACATATGATCAAGCCCCGCCCCAACGGTCGTTTTACCTTCTTCTACGGTCACCCCCTGCTCCTTACACCATTCTGCCCAACCCAGGTCGTATGTCTATAGTTTTTGTGGCAGATTGGACATTCCCTCCCGATCCTGAGTTTCTAGGGGGGTTACGTCTTCCGCTCCTTATACTGGGCGCACCCAGATCACCTTCCCCTGCCGCCCACTTAGGCAAGCATGATATCCCTGCGTCCCGAGGAGACCACGGGGCTGGCCCCGGTAGTGCCGCCCCGGCTTCTGGCCCTATCATTTCTGAGGCATTCACTGAGGCCCTCTTAGGCCTAGCTTCTGGTGCCGGCATGACCACTGCCGCCAGCACCACTTCCACTTCCCTTCCAGCCACTACTTCTTACATTCATCGAGCCATCTCTGCTCGCCTCGTTCTCGAGGCTGAGCTAGCTTCACTGCGCGCTGGCGCTTCGTCCTCTCCCCCCTCGGACCCATCTTCTTCTATCTTCTCGCACCCACATTCCTCGCGTTAGAGAGGAACGTGTTCACCATACTCCACCACCTCACTCACATTTACGGTCCTCCTCTATCCACTCCTCCCACCTCGCCACCCCCTTCACCTCCTCCATCACATTCATCACCACACCCATCACCCCCTAGGCGATCATCCCCTCCCACCACCATTTCCATTCCCACCACTTCCTCTTCACACACCATTTCTGATCCACCACCTCCACCACCCTCCACTTCCGTTACCGCATACACGCGCCGCAGGAAATTGCCGGTGCGTTCGAGATCACTTCCCCCACCATCCTCTCCCATCACCGTATCTACCCCATCTACCACCACGTTGGTCTCCATATCCCTATCACTCACCATCATCACCACCACATCACCCATTGTTCACACCTCCGCACCCACCCACCCACCTCCTCTACCCCTCTCCCCACTTCTCCGCACGCCCATCACCTCTCCCGTCCACACCCCTCCATCTTCTGCCGAGGAGGACGAGGACAGTTCCTCTCCTGCATTTTGATTTCTTTTTCTTCTTCGATCTTCCCCCTAGCATATTTCTGCATCATCATTATCATATCATATTGCTACCACTGTCATGTCCAGCTTGGGAGAATTCAAATTTTGTGTGTTTTGTCGTGTTCTTTCGTTGTGGTGTGCATGTTTATATATGTCGTGTGGTGTGATTTTCTATCTTTTATTTTTTGTATTTCTTTTTCTTCCTTCTTTATTTTTCAGTTTCGTATGTGTGTTTTTCTTGTTTTTCATTCTCTTTGTGTCCTTGCGTATTCCCCCCATTTTCATTGCCCTCCCGTATTTACTTTTATTGCATTGAGGGCAATGCAAGTTTCAGCTTGGGGGAGTCGCATATCGTGCGTCATTTGTGTATTTTTCTTCGTTTTTTGAGTCGTTTTCATCGTGTTTTTCTTTTTCTTCTCATCTTTTGTCCTCTCTCGCTCTCCTAGAGATGACCCCATATGATGAATTGTCACAGAATCACACACACACACACCTAGCATAGCTACAACGATCACATTCACTAATCCTAGGAAGCTGAGTCCTCTTGCATTTCATGCATCGTGGGTCCATTTTTCTTTTGTGTGAGTCGTGTGTCGTGACTAGCTTATAGTGTGCTTCTACTTTGTGATTCTGATTTATATACATGTCCTGGGATGACCCCTAGATTATCATGCTTCGATTTGAATATGCGGTATTTGCTTCTCCTGTCTATTTCTATATGCATGGAATATATTTATATCGTATACTTCAATTCGCATGTGTCGGGATTCCACAATTAGGACTAGGATAACCCATTTAGCCTATCCTCTGATTAGCGAGAAAAATCTCCTTTGCCCAAGTGTTTTGAATCCGATTTCTTTTTATTTTTACTTGGTGCAAATCCCCTAGTCGTGTACCATTCTCCCACTTGGGAGAGTACACACATGTATATGTCCCAAAATCCAAAAATCCAAAAAAAAGAGAAAAGAAAAACCCAAAAAAAAAGAAAAGAAAAGAGAAAAGAAAAAAATATATGTATAGCCAAAAATCCAAAAAAATACAAATACCCAAAACCTAAAAAAAAATTCCAGTGTGAATATTTTCCTACCTACCGAGAATAAAGGGAAGGCGAGAATTTGCACCGAGTGTTCTACTCCACATCTTCTCAACCTCCATCGTTTTCGAAAACACTCGGAATAGGAACTTTCTAGCTATTATCTAGGCGATAGTGTGGTGATTTCCTAGTCCCTAGCTGTGGAGTCCCTGACGCATGATACGCTTCGATTCTTACTCTTTTCTCATGCATGCTTGAGCTATTTATTCACCGCTTATTTCAAATCGAATCGATATTTGGGTCTTTCCTTGGATATGTGTATATGGAGCTTTATTGCACAATGTAGATAGTGACATCGTCTGCTAGCACGTGACCGCGCTCACTCGCGCTTCACCGCGTGGGCCCATGACACTTGTTTGGACTCATATTTCCTCGGTTTAGTGATATGTTTTGTTGTATGCTTGTTTAGTGTGGCGTGTCTGATTTTGTTGGCCCTGACGGGTGATTTAGGATTTTGATTTCTCTCTCTCCCCCTCTATTTTATCCCTCCGAGCTCCTACTCTCACTCGTCTTCCTCGAGGACGAGGAAGGGTTCAGCTTGGGATATTTTGACGTGTGGTTATATTTTATATATCCACGCACGTCTTCTTTTGTGTTTTTTCCGTTGTTTTCCGTCGTCCCGTGCCCATTTTCTTGGTATTTTTAGTTTTCTTTCACTTCTTGGTATTTTTGTGTATTTGAAGAAGATTGCCAGCGTAGGGGACATATAACGAAGATATCATGAGTCCCCAGAGCAACAGGAGGAGTCACACGCGATCCAGTGGGTCAAACAACGAAGATCGCGATTTTTCAGCCCTCAACCGTTCGGTTGGACACAGCCAACCGATCGGCTGATGCACGCGTTTCTGACCCGGACGGAGGCTGGAGTGAGGAGCAGCTCAACCGACCGGTTCGTCGACCGGTTCAATCCAACAGAGCTCTCGGCCATTTGGAGCTGAATTCCAACCGATCGGGTGACATCTCACCCGATCGGTTCATCTGTAGCTGATTTTTCCAAACGATGACCCGGAGAGCTCAACCGACGGTTCGCTGACCATGTGAAATCGACAGAACTCTCGGCCATTTTGTGGATAATTCCAACCGACCAGGTGAATACTCAACTGATCGGTTCACCTGATGCCGCAATTTCCAAACGACGACCCGGAGATGCAAACCGGTCGGACCAAGTGAGCTGTTGAAGTTCTGAACGTCGATGCTGAAGCGCCAAGCAGCTCACCCGATCGGTTTATGCTTCAACGGATCGGGTGACGTCGATTTGTATAAATAGTTGCCCTAGGGTTCTGAAAATGGGAGTTGTTATTTTTCTGTCTTTTTCTTGTATGGTGACGGCTGGAATTTTATTGCGTTTTGTAAGTCTTCTGATTGCTTTCAAACTTTAATACTATCTTTATAGCATTGCTACTACCTCGTTTCAATCTCTTGATCATGATTTCTACGGTTAATTTTGATTTAGATTGGTTTTTAGCTATGATTTGTGAGTAGTTCACAAATCTGGGATTTTGGTGGAAACCCCTTTGTGGGTTCTCCCTAATGCGTCCATAGGACTAGGATTTTGATAGGGATTAGGAATTTAATGGTTACACGGGATGTTTCATTGTCATTGGTGGGAAAAAGGCCGCCTTTGACCGTCGGGCCAACGGGGAATAAACTTGGCGGTTGACTCCCTAGCCACAGCTCACGCCCTTAGCGTAGACATTGAATCCTTGTGCATGGGAACGACAGGATGAGATGTTGAGAGTAATCGTTGCGAGATTATTGCTCCTGGAGTCGATCGGTGTTAATGGACATGTGAATTCCCACTGACCGAACCCGGGTAGTCCAGCATATCATCCTGGGCATCGACCGGAATATCGGGCCCATGGGACGCTGGTATCACTCTTAGAGGCAACGTCTCATCACTAAACCCTAAATCCAATCGTATTCCTATCCGTAGGTCGTAATAGCGAGAACACATGATAGGGTGGAAACCGAAGTCATAGGTTTCCTTTTATATTGTTTATCCCTCGTATCTATTTTCCGTGACAACCATCGATCGTTCAGGCTAGCTCACCCGTAGGGTGAACCGGTTCCTCTTAGACATAAGCACAACACACGCCTCCCTATGTTCGACCCCCAAGCCACACTACAAAATCGTGCGCTTACGGTATAAATATTTAAATCTGGTATCCCCAATCCTATTGCACTTCTATGCTCAAAAACTAGGGACGTCGCCCTTCACGTCCTTCAAAACTCGGCTAGTGTAGTACACCAGCCTCTGTACCCCATCGTCTTCCCTTATCAACACCGAGCTCATCGCCTCCTCAGTACAGGCCAAGTAGAGGCTCAGTGACTCCCTTCTCTGGGTTTGGAAAGAAGCGGTGGACTACGGAGGTACTCCTTGAGTTCGGTGAATGCTCGGGCACAGTCCTCGTCCCATCACATGGTCTTCCTCTTATCGACGGGCTCGACGAGTGCTCTCCTCAGGGTCCTGATGAAAGGAAGGGACCTTTCCACCAACTTGGATAAGAAGCACCCCAGGGCGGCGATGCGTCCATTTAGCCTCTGCAGCTCTTTCATCGTCATCAGTTCACACATGTTGATCAAAGCCTCGATCTTGTCGGGGTTAGCTTCGATGCCACCAGTGATCATGAACCCCAGGAACTTGTCGGATCTTACCCCGAATTGGCACTTCGTGAGGTTGAGCCTGATGTTGTGTTTCCACAGTCGCCCGAAAGTCTTTTGGAGGTCCGTGATGTGAGCAGTTGGACCTTTTGACTTGATCAACATATCGTCGACGTAGACTTCCAGGTTCCTCCCTATCCGAGAATTGAACACTTTGTTGGTCATCCTCTGGTAGGTCACCCCCGCATTCTTCAAGCCAAACGACATATTCTTGTTACAGAAGGTCCCTCGGTCGGTGGTGAAAGACGTCTTATCTTCGTCCCGAGGGTCCATCTGGACCTGGTTGTACCTGGAGTAGGCAACCATGAAGCTGAGCATCTCGTAGCCAGAGGCATTGTCCACAAGATGGTCGATACGGGGTAGTGGATAACTGTCCTTGGGACAAGCTTAACGAGGTCGCTGAATTCCATGGACATTCGCCATTTGCTGCTGGACTTTTTCACCATTACGATGTTGGACAGCCACTTCAGGTACCAGACTTCCTGGATAAAGCCGGAGTCAAGCAGGCGTTCGACTTCCTCGGAGGCGGCCTTCCTGTTTTCACCACCCAGGTTCCTCTTCTTCTTCCTGACCGGTATAAAATTGGGGTCGGCATTTAGCTGGTGATGATCACTCGGGGGTCCATACCGGGCATGTCGTCGGGCGACCACGCGAAGACGTCTAGATTGGCCTCCAAGCACTCGATCAACTCGCCCCTCAAGCTTGGGTCCAGCCCAGACCCGATGGAGACGAATCATCCATCTACATCAGTGACAGGGATTAGCTCTGGCTCCTCCCCAGGGTGGGCCTCGGTCCATACCTTAGGTCAAGTGAGGCCATCGAATCATTATGTCGCTCGGTGTGTTCTGTATTGGCCAGCTGGTCGCAGATCTTCGGCTTCCCTGGATCGCCCTCAACCTGTCTGAACACTCTCGAGGTCTGGAACCTGACCATCTGATGGAGGGTCGAGACCGCCGCTCCGACAGCATTGAGGAGCAGGCGACCGATGATCCCATTCTACACTGATCCGATCCTCAGCGCCATGAACTCTATCACCAAGGTCACCGAGTCGGGTGGCTTTTCGAGCGTGACATGGAGGCAGATCGCCCCTACGATGGGTGTGGAGTGACCCGTGAAACTTATCACAGGCCCAGAGCATGGCTCCAGGTCTTCGTCCCGTAGTCCCATCCTCTCAAGGGTCGACATGAAGAGGATGTCGCATGAGCTGTCGGTATCAACGAGTAACCGTCTCACAATGGTAGCATCGATGACGATGGAGACTATGAGTGCTTCATCGAGCCACGGCTTCTCCCTCCCCACGTCCCCCCCACCGCCGAGAGGGAGGAGTAAGGAAGGGTTCCCAGATTCCACGTCATTGCCCCCTGCGAGGCTAGACTGGGTCTTGTCTGGCCCTTCGGCTCGGGAAGCGTGTCAAGCAGTCAAGGTTTTTCCCTGTCGATCGTGATACGACCCTGGTACCGATATTGGGGCTGTGGCCCTCCTTTGTTGGGAGGGGTGAGGCCGCGTCATCACTGGTGTGGTTGCTTTACGTAGGTGTTAGCTCGTTTCCACAGACGGCGCCAGATGTTTATTGGTGTTTTCTCACACAGGATCATTGACCGGTGGTTTGACGGTCAAAGTGTTCAAGGGATCGGTTGGAATCCCTTGTTCCCACCAAGTGTCCATGTTCTCTACGAGGGTTGCACGAGGCTTCACTTCAGCTCGAAAAATGGCTTGCTTGGGGGATCGAGGACGAGCAAGCTCTTTGTCCCGGGTGTTGGGCCTCGATCAGCGGGGTGCGGAGGGGTAGCCTCAGCACCTAGGTGAGCGCTCGGCCTCGGTCAATCAAGTGTCGAGGGGTAGCCTTGGTGCCCTGCTTGTCACTTGGTCTCAGTCGATGGCGATGCTCGCTGGGGGCGAGCGGGTTTACTGTCGTGTGTGCCTTTCTTCGGTGAGTTCCACGCCGAGGGGTAGCCTCGGCGCCATGGGACCAATTCGACCTGGACAGACGAAGAAACTCGTCAGGGGGCCGGACCTTAGTTCCGGCCAAGTCCCCTCCGATGCCTAAGTCAAAAATGGATCTGAATGATACTCAGCGGGATCGGTACGACTCGTAAGGAGGCCGGTACACGTAACCTCGGACCAAGCTATGGGAGGAAAGACAATGTGAAAAGCAAGGTCTTTTTAGTAGAATACCTCCGTGTTGCGGTATCTGGGGTCAGGCCCCTTTCTTCGTCCCCCCTCGAGTCCCTATATAGGGATCCCCCCACGAACGTCCCTTCTTTACGCCCCTACTCTGCACCCATGATCTGCTTCTCCCAGGCGCCTTTATGCACCATGAAGGTGGGTCAATGGGGTCCCTTAATGGCCATTAAGGGGGAGTGTTTTTTGGGGAACAGTTAACTCCTACAGTCGTGGGAAGACCGGGCGCACGTCTGATCGTGGCTGATCCGCTAGCAGGCTCTTTCGGGGGTCTTCGATGGCCGGCCCAAACTCCTTTGGGGAGGATTTTTCTTCCAGCGTGGACTTGGGCCGCTCGCTTTTGGGCCTCTCCAAAATGGTCGTATCAGCCATGAAGATTTTTGAGCGCATTGTGAAGCAAAACGAAGATGAACGAGCCAAAATCAAAAGTCTACCATGGAGCCTGAAATTGAAGAAGATGAAGGCTTCGACACATATATCTAATGAAGACTTAAGATCAATGAAGAATGGCTCAAGACAAAGAATGAAGAACAAGGCTAGTATAGTGTATTTGTGTAAAGTTGTATTGTGCAAAATATTAAAGCCAATTTATATTCACTACACACACAAAATTCTTGAAAAATGGGTTTTAAATATGTTTAAACATATATTATTTAAAAATATTTTTATAAAATATTTTCAAGTATTTTGAGTATAAAAACTCATGTGTCAATTTATAACCGACTATCCTCACTAGATAGCCGACTACTGGAAGGAAGAATTTTCGCCAAAACTTACTGTCAAAATAATAGCCAAATATCCTCATGAATAGTCGACTATCTGGGTCAACTTTGACAGTTTTGGCAGTTTTAATTCGAATTTAAGTAGTCGTTAACTAGCCGGAGGAGACTTTTAAGCAGATTTCCTGCTGATTTCAAGCTATTATTTCTCTATAAATAGCTATGATTTCAGAATTTTTATATAACATTATTCTATTGAAAAGAAATTTGCTCTTGAGCTCAAGCTCTAAATTATTGTGCTTCCAATTTTCAAGGCTACTGATTTTCAATTCTGTTGTGCTAATATTTTTAAGATCTTTTCAGTTTCTTTAGCCTTCAATAGTTCTTGTCTTAATTTGATCTCCCAGCGTTAAAGCTTTTCTTTGAGATTCAAATTACAAGACTATAACTCTTTTAATATTTGTGATTTTTTAATCGTATCTTTTTCAAAGATTAAATGTCTTGGATATTGATCTCTAAAAGCCCAAGTGCTAATATTTATAAGATCAAATCCAAGTTATTTCCTTGATCAGTTTGTAATTATTTATATTCTTTATTTGATCAAAAGGATTTTCGATTTATTTTTGCCACGATATTCACACACATATATACATTGGCTATAGGAATCATTGTACTTCATTTTCAGATCTATTGTAAGTCTTTGAAAAAGACTTGAGTTGTAATTCCCATATTATAAGGGACGTTGTGTTGGAAATCCTAGTTGGTGATAATTAGGCGTTTGCATGGAAATCCTAGTTGGGTGTTACTAGGTGTTGGAAATTCCTAGCGAGGGAAGCTAGATGTTTGTATTGCGTGTTGCAATATAGTGGATTAAATCCCAAAGTGAGTAGGGGACTGGACGTAGGACAAGGTTGGACCAAACCATAATAAAATTCTCTGTGTTTGTGTTGTGATCTCTCTCTCACTCTCATTTTTTATTTATTGCTTAAATTTTATTCCGCTGCATCTTATATTCAAGCTTAATATTTTGTTAATTAAGTACAAATTCGAGGCAACTTAATTTGAGAATTAGGAGACTCGTAGAAGGATTTTTAATTGCACTAAAAAGGTTTATTATTTATGACAACTCTATTCAACCCCATTCTAGTGTTGTCTGCCATTCACATGGATCCTACAGTCATGAGCTCTCTCAGCCCCTATGTTTCTATTGTTTGTTATTTTGTCCTTTATGCAATCAATACATATTTCTGCATTATCTATTTTGTCAAATTATTAAGAATTCATTAGTCACAAGTATGTCAATTCTCCTTTTTTCATATATGAACCAAACATTTGTGCCATAACGAATAAGAATTCTCATTTGATAATTTACATTAATACCCCTCTGGTTTCAGTTGTTGGGGACTTATGGTTTGTGCTAACCATATCAAGCATATAAAGATTCTCATTATAACACAAGGGACTAGTTCCGACACATCTAGAATTAAGAAACAAATTTCCTTTCATCTTCCCAAATGACAAACTATATCCTTCATTGTCTAGAATAGGAACTGAAACTAAATTCCATTTAAATGACGGTAAAAGTAAAATTTTTTTAATTCGAACAAAAGCCAGTACATAATAATAATATAAAACTTCATATGCCTACAACTTCCTCTGAGTCTTGAGCTTCCATATAGATGTGTCTTTCATCTTCACTAAGGATTTGGTAGTTCAAGCAACCATGCATAAATATACTCACATGAGTTATAGCACCCGAATCAAACCACCAAGTATATATATGAACTGAAATCATTGCAATATAAGTACAAACAAAAGAGAAAGACTTATCCTTTTTCACACACCAGACATGATATTTTATGTAGTCTTTCTTCATATGAGAAGCGTCCTTGCAGAAAAAGCACTTCATGTCTTTTTTCCTTATTGGAGACCTTTTGTTTTTTCTGCGATCCTGATGCGACAATTCATTTATCTTTCCTCTTTTTTCCAGCACCAGAAGAGGTCGTAGCTAAGTCAGCACTATCTATTTTTGTTTGTTGACTCATCATATCATCATCTTGTATTAAATGAGAAATGAGCTCATTCAATGTTGATTTTTTCCTTTTGACAATTGATACCATCATAAATTAACTGAAATGAGAAGGTAGTAAAAGCAGCACCAAATGGACAAGAAAATCTTTTGAGAACTCAATTTTAAATGCCTTAAAAGACTATACATCTCCATAATGCGCTCACTAATGCGACCACTACCCTTGTACCTCATAGAAACAAGTTTCATAAGTGCAGCACTTGTCTCTGTCCTATTGCTCTTTGCAAAATATTCTTCATGTGTCTCAAGGAACTGCTTAGCACCCATATTTTCAGTCATAGTGTCCAAAAAAGCTTTGAATATTATATTTCTCATGAATATTAAATCTACGCAAGTGAACCTTACTCACCTTTCGAAATTTTTATCATCTGGAAGAGTACTTTCTACTACAAGTGGTGTTGCCTTGTCAACCCGCACTGCATAGTCAAGATCCATGCAGCCTTAAACAATCTTCACTTTATTCTATGTTTTGAAATTAGTTTCATTCAACATGTGATGGAAGTAGAAATTGAAATTGCATTTAGAATATCAGTTGTATAAAGAACAAATAAAATGCATATTAGCTCACAATTAATTATTCAAAAATTAATGATTAACCAAATGAATAATGACAACATATCTACACGTTTATTCAAAAATTAGTGATTAACCAAATGAATAATAACAACTTATCTACAAGTTGACAATGCAACATCAAATATAGTCATTAGACCAAAAATTTGACTCGATATCAATCAACTTGTTGTAGTAACTGAGATAGATAACATCATACATCCAAATACATAGTCTTTCTTTGGTCTAGCCAAGTATTCGCAAGGTACACCTAATAGCTATCAATACTCATTATCACATGTACACATTAATTTATACCAAACAATAGTTTTTTTTGGGGCCAACATGTTGCCTGCATGAAAAATAATGCATACAAAGGTACCTTGTCAATTCACAAATAAAAGTTTTCGGGTCACTTGTATGACAATACAACTTTTACTGATTAAAGTGAAAAAACTAAGAATGCTTATTTAAGAAACCTTTATGTTATATAAAAATCATCCTAATATTAATATAAGCAATTTAAATTATAAAATATCAAATGAAAGAAAACTCCGATGCAATGGTAAAGCCTTGCTTATGCGCCCACTAGGTCACATGTTCGAGGCTCCTAATGCACGCCGTATAAGTATTTTATGAAAATTACAGCCATCAAATATTAATACAAGTAATTAAAATTACATAACATTAATTAAAGGAAACTCCAGTGTAGCGGTAAAGAATTTTCCATGTGCCCAATAGGTCGTGGGTTCAATAATTGGGAAATTTTGGCTGCTCGATTCTCTCAGAAGAATAACGCACGTCTCCAATATCAGAAAATGTACTTATGTCACTAAAGCATGTCAATATAACAATAAGGGATTATTTTATAGAAGTAAAATCTATTTGTCAAGAGATTTCAGTGTTAGACCTCGAATCCCAAATATCTAAGGCAAGAATGAGAAGAAAAATAGTTCATGGATTAAAGCCGGAGTATACTAGTCTTATTACAGCTACCCAAGATTGTGCTACCACACCAACTTTAGAACAGTTAGAAAATATCTTAGCTGATCAAGAAGCTTTAGCCAAACAAGTTGAGGTGCTTTCTGTGAAGCTAAAGGAGCAAGCCTTATTTAGCAGATGTGGGAATCAAGGAGCAAGGAGGCAGAGTAACTTAAAGTTTATGCAGGAAAGAGAAGAAAAAGCAAAGGGACAATCAAAGAGGAGTTACCAGAAAGGATGGGCATCCAAGGGATGCTACAAAGAAGAAGTTGATGGAAATTGAATTCCACCCCAAGTGATTTTGATGATGAGCACACCAAATGAAGCTTAGTATACTAACTACACTATGATCAAGTGTGCAGGTTGTGCGACAAATGAAAAGCTTTATGTACACTCCAAGAAGTGCAATCTACGCTCAAAGACAAGGACTAACGTTGCTAAGTTCAATGATGAAGCTCAAAGCTCAAATAGAACAAGAAGCTCAAGTGAAGCTCACATCCACTCCATCAGTTGATCAAGCTTCCGAAGACGTGTCATAGTCTATAGTGAGTGTGTTGTGTCTTTCTTAGGGAATTGTTAAAGCCAAATCGTATAGACAATCACACACACAAATGATTTCAAAAACATTTCAAAATATTTTTTTCATTTTCAAAAAGATATTGAGATCTTTTTCTAGTCGTTTTATATTTCCGTTGTGAAACTCCACTACACCCTGGAGTTAACTACTTGATTGGCTAGCTGTGGTTCAGTAGAAGCTCCTCTGGGAGTCGACTACCAAAGGTAGGGAGTCGACTACCACCTGAGAATCAATTTCTCCTGAAACACACTGGGAGTCGACTACCACTCCTAGGGAGTCGACTATCATCCGTCGAAGTTTGACATTTTGACTTTATTTTTTTGAAATATCTTTGATTGATTTTCTCCCATGATTTCCGGGACAACAGTCAAAGGAATTTGAAATTTGAATTCTCAGATTTCTCCTAAAATAGAGGACCATTTTCATTAAGAAATTACAACTATTGAATTCAAATTTTCTTGTGCAAAATGTTCTAAAGTTCTCAGCTTTCATTCTCTCTTAGCCAAATCTGTTTTACTTTTGATCTTGCAATTTCTTTTGATATTATTTTCTTAATATCATAATTTTATTTGGCTATCTGGTTTTCAAATCCTTATTATTATTCTCGAATTTTTATTTAAAGGGGTTTTGAAAAACATTTTGATCTAGATCACAAAGACTTCATTCGTATCTTTGTGTGATCTAGAATCTTATTCTATCAAGCCACTACACGTAAATTGTCTATTACTATTTGGCTATAGAATCTGGGTGTAAATCCAATCTCCACCAATCTATTGTGGTGAATTGGATATTGATTTTAATTTGTGATTACCCCTTTGGTGTAAGGGTGTTGTTGTTGGAAACCCTTGACAAGTCTACGTGTTGCGGTTGGAAATCCTGGTCAAGACTAGGTTGTTAGAAATCCTAACAAGTGAAGTTAGGTGCTTGTATTTGCCAAGGCAGATAGTGAAAATCTCGTACCGGATTAGTCGGGGACTGGACGTATCCAAGTTGTGGGGAACCAGGATAAAAATCCTTGTGTCTGCGTTTGCTATTTCTGTGTTTGTTTATCTTTGCGAGCATTTCTTATTTAACTTGTAATTAATCTTTACTCAGTATTCTTGTAACTCATCTATACTATATTGATAAAGATCAGTCTTGTATTTATACATCTGTGCAAATTTCATATAACTTCATTAAGTGTTTAACTATCTGATCTGTAATTAAATTCCCTCTGTGAGTCGACTACTGTTCATAGGGAGTCGACTACCAGAAGACTTTCATCTCTGATTTGTTTCAAAGATTTATTGAGTTAATTAAGAACCAAGCGTAGATCACTCTACTTGGTTTCTTAGGCAACATTAGAAGGCTTTGTTTTGTGTTGATTTATTAAGAACGAAAATGTTTTATCTTTATACAACACTATTCAACCCCCCTTCTAGTGTTGTTTGCCATCCACAGGATCCAACACTTGGTATCAGAGCAAGGCTATAAAAGTGATGGCGTCAATATCTTTCCATTCTGAAGGACTGAATACCATGCGACCACCACTGTTCAACGGAACTAACTACGCTAGCTGGAAGATCCGAATGAAGACTCACCTGGAGTCATTAGACATTGAAGCTTGGACTGTTACAAAAGTCCCGTACATCGCACCTACCGACATTGAGTTTGGGAAGTGGTCAGCCGACGACAAGAAGAGAGCAAATCTTAATGCAAAGGCAATGAATGCACTATTTTGCGCCGTAACAGGAAATGAGTTCAATCGAGTCTCCCAATATGAGACAGCACACCAAATATGGCATACTCTTCAGGTAAGTCACGAAGGAACTGAAGAAAAGGTAAAGGAATCCCACATAAATGTTTTACACTCCAAATTCGAATCTTATAAAATGGAAGAAGGAGAGAGTATCACCGATGTGAAGACGTGTTTTACTAACATTACGAATGGGCTTGCAGGATTAGGAAAGAAACTTTCCGAATATGAGCAGGTGTCACGACCCGCTTCCCTAAAATGGAGGCGAGGTGTGACGAGGCCCGCTCAGGCTTGGAGCTGTGAGGCTCCATCCTGTAAAGCATATGGAATAAACACGCAGATCCCTGTAATGTGACACTGAACAAGACAAGAATAATAGAAGAGACAAATATAAATTTTTGATCTCAAATGTCCAAATAAATGTTCAACAACCAGAAAAGCCACCAGGCTAACAAAAGAGCCTAAAAGAAAAGGCCCAGCATGGCCAACAAGGAAAGCAACTAACAAAATGGTGCTACTCACCGACAAACTACAACAACTAACAAAGAAACGACGAAGGAACACTAGGACTGGTCACCGGTGTCCTCGTACTCCACGTCAACGTCAGCTGTGGAATCAGGTACGAACTCCATGAACTCGTCGTCCCCAGCTACGGTCTCTGGCTCAGCAACTAGCATGCGACACCCAAAGAGAAGGGGCACATGTCAACAAAGTCTACAAGACTTTGTGCAAGGAAACTAAAAGAAGGTAAAAGCATCCTAGCAATTCTAAGGTGTATATGACATGTCATATATATAAGATGTGCAACAAATAAGTAAACACAACAAGTATGACATGGCAAGGAGTAAACATGATGTGGAAGCAAGGGTAACAAGTATGAATTCACAAGGACAAGTACAAGTATAGTAAGCACGTCGTGCACAGAGATTCCGCCCTTTGGCTAGAGAGGCTGTACGGGCCAACTCTTACGCTCAAGTGACCGTTTATCCCTACCCCTCCACATGTATCGGGCATTGGTTATCAACCAACACATGTGGCCCGCGTCTGGATCACGAGCCAGGAAGTGTTTTTAACAAGTATGGCATAGGGTTATGCCCGCATAGCAGGTGCCTAGCCGGAAACACGGATTGTACAAGTATTTGGTAGCGTGTGCTACGATGCAACATACAAATCAAATGGCATGTAAGAATGCAAATGCATGGACGATATTCAATAAAAATGCGTACCGCTAGAGAAATTAAACGTGACAGGCAAATGCATGAGATGACATGACAAAAGGCAATTCTAGCTTCGTTGTCAAGCTAGAATTTGAAATTTGCGCCTAGACCGCTATCATTTCACGGTCTAGTCTCTTTCATGCTAAAAGCAAAGAAATGACCTAAGGCATGGCCTAAAACAAGGTTGGCAAGTTTCACTTGCCTGGTTCCGGTGATGACGGTCGACGAGAGTTCGTCTCAAAAATCGCTATTCTACGGGGATGGGTCACTGTTATGGCAAAACAGAAAATCAGAATTGGATGTTCTAATCCGGATTTGTATTGGAATCCTACAACGTCTAGTAATCCATTTTTATTAGGTTTTCTAAATTTATAGCGTTGTTTATGAAAAGATTAAAGGTAGATCACTAACCGTATACGAAGCAGAAGAACGACGATCAAGAGGCATACGAATCTGCAGGTAGGAGAAGATCTCGACGTATTCGGATTGCCGTCGCCAAATCGGATCTAGCACGACAACGGAAGAAGCGATCCAGGAAGAACTACGGCTGAAGAGATCTCCTGGCGGCTGATATATAATGGATCTGGAGAATGGAGAATGTAGGGGGAAAAACTGGAGAAAAGAGAATTTGGGGTTTTAGGGTCGGTCGGCGGCCTACGGGTAGTTGCCGGTGCAATGGAGGGTGAGAGGGAGCACTGGAGGATGAGGAAAGGCAAGAGGAAAGTTGGGGGATGATTGGGGAAGAAGGTTGACTTGGAGAAGTGAAGGAAGAAGTGAAAACGTATAGGGTTTAAATAGAAATAAAAAGCGGCGGCTACGACTTAACCTAGGGTTTCTGGGCATGTTAGTCGGTCAGTGAAGAGTGGTCGACTGACTAGTTTGGGAACTAGTCGGTCGGTCGTCCAACTGAGACCGACTAAAAGGTAAACAGTGAACAGGATCGACACAGTGTAGACAGATTTAGTTGGTCTGTGAAGGTTCGTCAACCGACTAGTTTGGGAACTAGTCGGTCGGTGAATATTCATTGACCGACTAAGGGTTGATTATGATAGACAACAAGTACTGAGAGTTAGTCGGTTTGAGAAGAAACTCTAACCGACTAGTTTCCCAACTAGTCGGTCGATAGTCGTTCTTTGACCGACTAACCGTAAACAGTAACTCGGTTGTCAGAAAGATCTCAGAATTAGTCGGTCTGAGAACAAGTTCTAACCGACTAGTTTAGGAACTAGTCGGTTGATGAATGTGCTTAGACCGACTAAGAGAAAACAGTAACTAAGGTGAAATAATCAAGATGAATTAGTCGGTTCCTGAAGAGTTGCTGACCGACTAGATTGTAATCTAGTCGGTTGGTTCTCCTTCTTGAACCAACTAAGAGTCACGAAAAGTCTCGAATTGAAGCACGGGGCTTCGGGAAGATTCCTATGGCTTCTAAGATCAACCTAGCTCTAAGATATGGATGCTATGAAGCTCATCGAAGAAGAAGATCAGAAAGAACTGAAAGAAAACGTCCAACAGGGGAATAACACACAAGGAAGAGAACAACCAACATATATATATATAATAGTCGTTACATAGAAAAAAACCAGCCGTTACATCCTACCCACCTTAAGAAAAATTCCGCCCTCGGAATTTCCTAACACTCACGTGTCAGGGAACAAGTGTGGGTATCGCTCCCTCATCTCATCCTCTCTCTCCCAAGTCGATTCTCCTGGAGAGCCGTGTCGTCACATC